>SJYW01025740.1:40868-81164 GCA_006410735.1 Raphicerus campestris | reverse complement strand
CCAACTCTTTCACTCTCCTCTTTCACTTTCATCAAGAGGCTTTTTAGTTCCTCTTCACTTTCTGCCATAAGGGTGGTGCCATCTGCATATCTGAGGTTATTGATATTTCTCCCGGCAATCTTGATACCAGCTTGTGTTTCTTCTAGTCCAGCGTTTCTCATGATGTACTCTACATATAAGTTAAATAAGCAGGGTGACAATATACAGCCTTGACGTACTCCTTTTCCTATTTGGAACCAGTCTGTTGTTCCATGTTCAGTTCTAACTGTTGCTTCCTGACCTGCATACATATTTCTCAAGAGGCAGGTCAGGTGGTCTGGTATTACCATCTCTCTGATAGACTCTGGCAAAGCCAAGGCAAATGAGGCAAGACTCTGGCCTCAGTGAGTCTATGGTCTCATAGGAGAAGAAGACGATGAGTGAGCCTGTGATCTAGCACTGTGCTCAGGTTATGACCCAGTGCTATGAGAGTCAATTGTGGCCATATCTAAACTGCACCAGGGCTGGGAATTCCCTGGCAGCCCAGAGGTTAGGACTCCACACTCTTGCTACTAAAGGCCCAGGTTCGATCCTTCATCTGGGAAGTAAGCTGATTGGCATGGCCAAAGAAAAAAGTACCTGGGTTTCTAGAATAGGGTGTACATTTAGCTGGATGGGAAAGACACATAGGAATTAGATTGAGAAAAAAGAAAGTATATTCCATGCATAAGGAGTAGCACTTGCAAAAGTAAGTGTGAATCAGCTTTCCTACAATGTATAGAAATATGCAATGAGATATGTACGAGGTGCACCTAAGGAAGAGTAGGCATTCAACAAATGGGTGAAACAAATGGCATAGAACCAATGAAAGAGCTAAAGAGCTGGGCAGCTGGCAGGGTGGGCATAAGTGTCTCTGCTCATCCAGGAGGCCCTAGTGTTTATGGCTGGTAGGGGGACAGGCAGGATGACTCACAGAATTGCAATCTTGGTCCTCCCACCTTAGATCTCCAACTGTAGTTCTTGCCCCGGCACCATATTCTTGCCCCAGAATCACTGATTTTTATAAGGTTAATTGAGAATCCTGGGACTGAATTACATGTAGATTCACAACAGTAAAACTGTTGTAGCTATGCAGATCTGCTAGACAGTGTGAACACCCTTAAATAAAGAGATACAGCCACCTCTATATGCAGCGGACTGAGAGCTTAGAGATTATGCTTTGGTGAGATGGAGCAGTTACCCTCTAAGAACACTAATGAAAACCAAACATTTATTGAATTCTCACTAGATGCCCGGTACTATGATTGCCCTAAGGATAGCCAATGAGTTAAAAACCGTCCTTTGCTCTCAGTGACTTCTGAAAAAATCATTTAAAAAAAAGCAAGCTCTTGCCCAACCTCTAATTAACACATGAAGTTTCTGTTTTTAGTATTTTAAGGATAGTCATTTCTCTTAGTTGGGCAGTCTGGAAAAGGCATTTAGATCAAAGAAAATCGATATGCTCACAGTTCCAGGAGAGTAAGCTAGAAAAGCCAAGTGTCTGCTGCCCCCATGTGGCCACAGTTCATCCTTTGCTTCCCTCAATCACATGATACATCGGTAGAATTGTGAAATTTAGAATTGTGGACAATGAGGCTACGGTTTTGGGTAAAGGGGGAGAAGGAAATGGCGAGCCATTCCAGTATTCTTGCCTGGAGAATCCCAGGGACAGAGGAGCCTGGTGGGCTGCCGTCTATGGGGTCGCACAGAGTCAGACACGACTGAAGTGAGTTAGTAGCAGCAGCAGCAGCTTGGGTAAGGGGCTTATCCTTTTCCATGCTCCTGATAAAATTCAATGAAAAAAATTGAAAAATTACTCATTTTGGATTAACACATATACACACTTGCTCCTTGGAAGGAAAGTTATCACAAACTTAGCATATTAAAAAGCAGAGACATCATTGGTTGACAAAGGTCCGTATAGTCAAGGCTATGGTTTTTCCAGCAGTCATGTACAGATGTGAGAGTTGGACTATAAAGAAGGCTGAGCACCAAAGAATTGATGCTTTCAAATTGTGGTGCTGGAGAAAACTCTTGAGAGTCTCTTGGACTACAAGGAGATCAAATCAGTCAATCTTAAAGGAAATCAACCCTGAGTATTCAGTGGAAGGACATGTTGAAGCTAAAGCTCCAATACTTTTGGCCACTTGATACAAAGAGCTGGCTCACTGGAAAAGACTCTGATGCTGGGAAAGATTGAAGGCAAAAGGAGAAGTAGGTGGCAGAGGATGAGATGGTTAGCATCACCAACTCGATGGACATGAATTTGAGCAAAGTCTGGGAGACAGTGAAGGACAGAAGGGCCTGGTGTGCTAGAGTCCATGGGGTCCCAGAGTCGGGCACGACTCAGAGACTAAACAGCAACAAGTACACAGTACTATATATAAAATGGGTTTCCCAGGTGGCTCAGTGGCAAAGAATCCACTTGCCGAGCAGGAGACGTGGGTTCAATCTCTGGGTCAGGAAGATCCCCTGGAGAAGGAAATGGCTGCCCACTCCAGCATTCTTGCCTGGAAAATCCTATGGACAGAGGAGTCTGGCAAGCTGCAGTCAATGAAGCTGCAGAGTCAGACATGACTTAGTGACTAAACAACAACAACAACAACAACAACAACAACATATATAAAATAGATCAGCAATTAAGACCTACTGTATAGCAAAGGAAAATACAGTTAATATTTTATAATAATCTATAAGGGAAAAAATTTGAAAAGAATATATATAGATATGTACAACTGAATTACTTTGCTATATACTTGAAACTAACACAACATTGTAAATCAACTATAGTACTTAAACTGTTAAAAATTGTTTAAAAGAATTAAATCTCTCCAGGAAAGCCTAAGGGATTCCAGTAGTAAATTCTGGTTTATCTTTTTAACTTGAAGGCCCTTGCTCTGGCATTCTAAATTCCATAAGTTTCTGAGATATCCAAGCTGATAAAACAGTTCGTGTACAGGAATTCAGTAAGCAAATTCTACAAGTTACTTCAACCAGTGTCTTAGCTATGTGCTGTGAGAGTTGTGAAGAATTTCAACCAAATTACATATTGGTTATGTTCAGGTCTCTTTCAAATAGTCTCTCCATCTTACACTCACTCATTAAAAATCTGTCATGGAATGAGTTTAGCCAAGCAAATACATTTGTTTTTCTTCATTCAGAGGGCAACAACTACTGAATCAAATTATTTATTTTCTTGGGCTCTAAAATCACTACAGATGGTGACTGCAGCCATGAAATTAAAAGACTCTTGTTCCTTGGAAGAAAAGTTGTGACAAACCTAGATAGCATGTATTATAAAGCAGAGACATTACTTTGTCGACAAAGATCCATATGGTCAAAGCTATGGTCTTTCCAGTAGTCATGTATGGATGTGAGAGTTGGATCATAAAGAAAGCTAAGCACCGAAGAATTGATGCTTTTGAACTATGATGTTGGAGAAGACTCTTGAGAGTTCTTTGGACTGCAAGGAGATCCAACCAGTCCATCCTAAAGGAAATCAGTCCTGAATATTCATTGGAAGGACTGATGTTGAAGCTGAAACTCCAACACTTTGGCCACCTGATGCGAAGAACTGACTCACTGGAAAAGACCCTGATGCTGGGAAAGATTGAAGGCAGAGGAGAGGGGGATGACAGAGGATGAGATGATTGGATGGCATCACTGACTCGATGGACATGAGTTTGAGCAAGCTCTGGGAGTTGGTGATAGACAGGGAAGCCTGGCATGCTGCAGTCCATGGGGTCACAAAGAGTTGGACATGACTGAGTAGCTGAACTGAACTGATTTATCTCAATCCAATAATTTCAGTATCTTCCACCTGGAAGAGAAAACAGAGACAAAGAAAGAGACAAAGAGACAGAATGACTAGGAAAACTTCTATTAATGGACTTATATATAAACTTAAAAGTAATGACTACATGTAGCCTTTCCATTCTGTCTTTCCCTACACTATTATAATGGAATATATATTTGGAGAGAGACTGCTCCATAATGAGAAGAGAGTTCAGGATACTATTAATATTATTTGAATCCACATTTTCCAAGAAGAATTTTTAATTTTAAGATCAAGCATGAAACATAATTCAATTCAAGCACATGGAATATACTTCTATAAATGAAATTAGCTTAAAATACTACATTTGCAGATCTGTTTCCTTAGCTAAATGTCAGGCACCTCACACCTTGTGGGTAAGAATCATGCCTGCTTTGACTTTTTAAAAAAATAGGCTTATTGATGAAAAATTTATATGTCACAAATTCACCTCTTTTACACGTACAGTTCAATGATTCCTAGTAAATTTATAGAACTGGGAGACCAGCCACACAGTCTAGTTTGTTTCCATCACCCCAAAAAGATCCTGCATGATGTTTGCAAGACCCACTGCAACTCCTCCTTCTAAGCAACCTTTAAACTGCTTTTCATCCCTATGTATTTTCCTCTTTTGGACATTTCATATAAATAGAATCATGCAGGGACTTCTCTGGTGGTACAGTGATTAAGACTCTGTGCTGCCAATGCAGGCAGTGCAGGTTTTGATCACTGGTTGGGGAACTAAGATCCCACGTGCCATGAAGCATGGCAAAAGATTATACAAAAAATTAAATTAAATCATATCATATATGTTGTTTTGTTTCTGGCTTCTTCCTTTTAGCATGTTTTTGAGGTTTATCATATTATCCCATGTATATGTACTTCATTCCTTTTTATATAACACATTTTGTATTCATATTTAAGTTTATGGACATCTGAATTCTTCCCACTTTTTGGCTATTATGAATAATGTTGCTATGAACAAGTTTCTATGTTATGTTTTCATTTCTCTTGAGGAGATACCTAGAAAATTGCTGAATTTATGGTAACTTTATTTAAGAAACAGCCAAATTGTTTTTTTTCCAAAGTGGTTTATCCCATTTTATAGTCTCACTAGCAATGCTTGAATGCTCCAATTTCTCCACATTCTAATGGGTATAAAGTGGTGTGTCATTGTGGTTTTTATTCGCATTTCCCTAAAGATTAATGAATGTTGAGCACCTTTTCATGTGCTTATTGGTCATTTGTATGTCTTCTTTGGTGAAATGTGTATTCAAAAGTTTTGCTCACTTTTCAATTTAGTTGCTTTTTTATTATTGAGATATAAAAGTTTTCATACATTCTAGACACTGTCATTTGTCAGAAATACAATTTGCAAATATTTTTTTCTGGTCTGTGGATTGTCTTTTCAATTTCTTAATGTCCTTTGAAGCATAAAAGTTTTATAATTTTGATGAAGTCCAATTTATTAATTTGATCTTTCATGTATTTTGCTTTCAGTGTTATATTTAGAAATTTTTGCCTAACCCAACATCACTAAGACTTTATCTTGCATTTTCCTTTAAAAGTTCTACAGTTTTAGCACTTACTTACACTTAGGTCTACAAGCCATTTTGACTGAATTTTTGTGTATGTTGTGAGTTAAGGGTACAAATCTATCCTTTTGCATATGGATATCCAATTATTCCAGCACCATCTGTTGAAAAGACTATCCTTTCTCCATTGAATTGCCTTGGTACTTTTTTCCTGAAGTATAGTTAATTTCAATATTCATTATCTTCAGGTGTACAACACAGTGGTTCCATTGTTTTAATAGGTTATACCCCATTTAAAGTTATCACAGGGACTTCCCTGGCCATTCAGTGGTTAACACTTGACTTTCCGATCTCAATCCCTGTTCAGGGAGCTAAGATCCCACATGCTTCCTGGCCAAAAAACCAGAACATAAAACAGAAATGATATTGCAACAAATTCAATAAAGATTTTTTAAATGGTCCACATTAAAAAAAAATTAGAATGAATTGAGAGAGCAGCATTGAAATATATATATTACCACGTGTAAAACAGATAGCTAGCAGGAAGTTGCTGTATGACACAAGGAGCTTAGCCTGGTGCTCTGTGATGACCTAGAGGAGTGGGATAGAGGGATGGTAGGCTCAAGAGGGAGGGCATACATGTATATTTATGGCTGATTCATGTTGTTGTATGGCAAGATGTGTATAAGAGACAGGTTTATTGTGATCCACACAGTCNGCCTGGTGCTCTGTGATGACCTAGAGGAGTGGGATAGAGGGATGGTAGGCTCAAGAGGGAGGGCATACATGTATATTTATGGCTGATTCATGTTGTTGTATGGCAGAAACCAAGACAACACTGTAAAGCAATTATCCTCCAATTAAAATAAAATTTAAAAAATAATGTAAAAAATAATGTTATTACATAATAATGGCTATATTTCCCTGTGCTGTACAATATATCATTATTGCTTATTTATTCTATATATAATAGTTTGCATCTCTTAATCCCATATCCTTATCTTACCCCTGCCCATTCCCTCTCCCCATTGTAACCGTTAGTCTGTCCTCTATATCTTTAAGTCTGTTTCTGTTTCATTATATTCATTCATTTTTTTAGAATCCACATATAAGTGATAACATAAAGTATTTGTATTTTTCTGTCTGACATATTTCAGTAAGCTTAATACGTTAAAGATCCATCCACCTTGATGCAAGAAGCAGAATTTTACTCACTTTTATGGCTGAAGAATGCTCAAACTATCATGCAATTGCACTCATCTCACATGCTAGTAGAGTAATGCTCAAAATTCTCCAAGCCAGGCTTCAGCAATATGTGAACCGAGAACTCTGTGATGTTCAAGCCAGTTTTAGAAAAGGCAGAAGAACCAGAGATCAAATTGCCACCATCCGCTGGATCATGGAAAAAGCAAGAGACTTCCAGAAAAACATCTATTTCTGCTTTATTGACTATGCCAAAGCCTTTGACTGTGTGGATCACAATAAACTGTGGAAAATTCTGAAAGAGATGGGAATACCTGCCTCTTGAGAAATCTGTATTCAGGTCAGGAAGCAACAGTTAGAACTGGACATGGAACAACAGACTGGTTCCAAATAGGAAAAGGAGTACGTCAAGGCTGTATATTGTCACCCTGCTTATTTAACTTCTATGCAGAGTACATCATGAGAAACNAGTACGTCAAGGCTGTATATTGTCACCCTGCTTATTTAACTTCTATGCAGAGTACATCATGAGAAACGCTGGACTGGAAGAAACACAAGCTGGAATCAAGATTGCCAGGAGAAATATCAATAACCTCAGATATGCAGATGACACCACCCTTATGGCAGAAAGTGAAGAGGAGCTAAAAAGCCTCTTGATGAAAGTGAAAGAGGAGAGCAAAAATGTTGGCTTAAAGCTCAACATTCAGAAAACGAAGATCATGACATCCGGTCCCATCACTTCATGGGAAATAGACGGGGAAGCAGTGGAAACAGTGTCAGACTTTATTTTTGGGGGCTCAAAAATCGCTGCAGATGGTGACTGCAGCCATGAAATGAAAAGATGCTTACTCCTTGGAAGAAAAGTTATGACCAACCTAGGCAGTATATTCAGAAGCAGAGACATTACTTTGCCGACTAAGATCCATCTACTGAAGGCTATGGTTTTTCCTGTGGTCATGTATGGATGTGAGAGTTGGACTGTGAAGAAGGCTGAGTGCCGAAGAATCGATGCTTTTGAACTGTGGTGTTGGAGAAGACTCTTGAGAGTCCCTTGGACTGCAAGGAGATCCAACCAGTCCATTCTGAAGGAGATCAGCCCTGGGAACTCTTTGGAAGGAATGATGCTAAAGCTGAAACTCCAGTACTTTGGCCACCTCATGCGAAGTGTTGACTCATTGGAAAAGACTCTGATGCTGGGGGGGATTGGGGGCAGGAGGAGAAGGGGACGACCGAGGATGAGATGGCTGGATGGCATCACGGACTCGATGGACGTGAGTCTGAGTGAACTCTGGGAGATGGTGATGGACAGGGAGGGCTGGCGTGCTGCGATTCATGGGGTCTCAAGGAGTAGGACACGACTGAGCGACTGAACTGAACTGAACTGAATATTCCATTTTGTACATATACCATATCTTCTTCATCCATTCATCAGTTGATGGACACTTAAGTTGCTACCATATCTTGGTTATTGTAAATAGTGCTGCTATGATAGCATCACTGACTCAATGGACATGATCTGAGCAAAATCCAGGAGACAGTAGAGGACAAGGGAGTCAGACATGTTACAGTCCATGGAGTCACAAAGAGTCAGACACGACTTATAGACTGAACAACAACAATATGACTAGGGTGATCAACAATACACTTTTTCAAATTAGTGGCTTTGTTTTTTCAGATATATACCCAGAAGTGGAATTGTTGCAGCATATGATAGTTTCATTTTTAGTTTTTTGAGGAATCTCCACACTTGTTTTCCATAGTGGCTGCAACAATTTACATCCCTACTATAGATGTACAAGAGCTCCTTTTTCATGTACAACAGCTCCTTTTCTTCCTCATCTTCACCAACCTATGTTGCTGCTGCTGCTAAGTCACTTCAGTCATATCTGACTCTGTGCGACCCCATAGATGGCAGCCCAGCAGGCTCCCCCGTCCCTGGGATTCTCCAGGCAAGAACACTGGAGTGGGTTGCCATTTCCTTCTCCAATGCATGAAAGTGAAAAGTGAATGTGAAGTCGCTCAGTCGTGTCCGGCTCTCAGCGACCCCATGGACTGCAGCCTACCAGGCTCCTCCGTCCATTAATTTTCCAGGCAAGAGCACTGGAGTGACTTGCCACCACCCTCTCAGCAACCTTTGTTACTTGTAGACAAATATTGAACCACCCTGGAATATCCCACTTGACTGTAGCCCAGCAAGCTCCTCTGTCCTTGGGGATTCTCAGGCAAGAATATTGGAGTGGGTCTCCATGCCCTCCTCCAAGGGTATACCCAACCCAGGGATCAAACGCAGATCTCCCACATTGCAGGCAGATTCTTTACCAATTGAGCCACCAGGGAAGCCCCAAAATACTGGCGTAGGTAGCCTATCCCTTCTCCAGGGGTTCTTCCCAATCCAGTAATCAAACCAGGGTCTCCTGTATTATAGGCAAATTCTTTACCAGCTGAGCTACCAGGGACCCCAAATCAAGGTATATGATCCTTTTAATATATTATTGAATTTATTTTGCTAATATTTTGTTGAGGACTTTTGCACCTACCTTCATCAAAAATATTGGCATATAATTTCTTTTTTTTTTGTATGTCTTTATCTGGTTTTGATATCAGAGTAATAGTGGCCTTATAGAATGAATTTGGAAGTATTCCATCCTCTTCAGGTTGTTTTTTTTTTTTTTTTGGATAGTTTGAGAAAGACAAGTATTAGCTCTTCATTGTATGTTTGGTAGAACTCCCCTGTGAAACCGTCCAGGACTGGACTTCTGCTTGCTGAGAATGTATTATAAATTCAGTTTCAGTACTAGAGATCAGTCTGTTCAGATTGTGTATTTCTTCTTGATTCAGCCTTGGAAGATCTTATGTTTCTAGAAATTTTTCTGTGTCTTTTAGGTTGTCCAATTTATTGGCATATAACCATTCATATTACTCTATTATTTTTTGTATCCATATGATACCGATTGTTATTTCTTTTCATTTTCATTCTTTTATTTGGGTTTGTTTTTTGGAAGAGCCTGACTAAAGATTTATCAATTTATTTGTCTTTTCCTAAAACCAACTCTTGATTTCATTGATCTTTTCTATTTTTTACCTCTATTTTATTTATTTCCTCTCTGGTCTTTATTATTGCTTCCTTCTGTTGACTTTGGGCTCTGTTTGATTATTCTAATTCCTTTACATGGTTGGTTAGGGTATCTATTTGAGAATTTTGTTTCTTGCGGTAGGCTTATATCATTATAAACTTTCCTTTTAGAGCTGCTTTTAGTGCATTCCATAGATTTTGGAAAGCTGTGTTTCCACTTTTATCTGTCTCAAGGTATTTTCTGATTTCCTCTTTACCTTCTTCATTGACCCATTGGTTTTTTAGTAGCATGTTAGTCTACACATGCTTGTGCTTTTTCTACTTTTTTCCCTGTAATTGATTTCTAGTTTTATACCATTGTGGTCAGAAAAAAATGTTTGATATGATTTCTATACTGTTAAATTTGTTGAGACTTGTTTTGTGATTTATCCTGGAGAACATTCCACATGGACTTGAAAAGAATGTGTATTCTGTTGTTCTTGGATGGAATATCCTGTAAGTATCTATTAAGTCTAACTGGCTTAATATGTCATAAAAGACTACTATTTCTTTATTGATTTTCTGTCTGGATGATATGTTCATTGACACAAGTGAAGTGTTAAAGTCCCTTATTACTATTATGTTATTGTCAGTTTCTTCCTTTATGTCTGTTAATATTTGCTTTATGTATTCAGGTGCTCCTGTACTAGGTGCATATATATTAATGAGTGTTATATCCTCTCATTTTATGTATCCTTCTATCATTATATAGTGTTCTTCTCTTTTGTTATAGACTATTTTAGGGTCCATTTTGTCTAAGTATTGCTATACCTGCTTTTTGTCATTTCAACTTGCATGAAATATTTTTTCCCATTCCCTCTCTTTCGGTCTTTGTGTTTCTTGAGCTCTGAAGTAAGTCTCTTGTAAGTGGTATATAGATGGGTCTTTTTCTTTTATCCAATAAACCACCCTATGTCTTTTGATTGTGGCATTTAATCCATTGACACTTAAATTGATTACTGATAGGTACGTTCTTATTACCATTTTGTTACTTGTTTTCTGGTTGATTTTAGAGTTCTTCTCTGTTCTTTTCTTCTTTTTTTATTTGCTTATAGTTTGATGATTTCTTTTAGTGTGTTTGAGTTCCTTTCTCTCTAGTTTTTGCATATCTATTGTAGGTTTTTTATTTGTGGTTACCATGGATTCATATATGCTGACTTATAAATTTATCTACTGGTTTTACACTGGTAGTTATTTAAATTGAAACACATTCTAAAAGATCTATATTTCTCCCTCTCCTCTGCCATATTTTATGTTTTTGGTGTCCTATGTTACATCTTCATGTTCATCCTCTTATTATTGTAGTTACAGCTGTTTTACAAATTTTTGTCTTTTAATATTTATACTAGCTTATTTAAGTGGTTGATTCTCAGCCTTTAATATCTGCCTTTACTAGTAGGAGTTTGCTTTTCCTATAGATATTTATTTCTTGTTGTAGCCTTTTCTTTTCCACTGAGAGAAGACCCTTTAACATTTCTTTTGGGGTCAGTTTAGTGTTGATGAACTCTTTTAGTTTTTGCTTGTCTGGGAAGTTCTTTTATCTCTTCCTCAATTCTAAATGACAATTTTGCTGGGTAGAGTATCCTATGTTGCAGGCTCTTCCCTTCAGCACTTTGAATATATTATGCCACTCACTTCTAGCCTGCAAGGTTTCTGCAGAAAAGTCAGGCATTGACTTACTGGGGTTCCCTTGTATATGACTCTTTATCTCTTTAGAATTTGCCTTAGACTCTTTGCCTTTAGAATTCTCTATCTTTAACTTTCACCTTTTTAATTATAGTATGTCTCAGTGAGGTCTGTTTGGGCTCACCTTATTTGGGACTTTATGCTTCCTTTAGCTAGATGTTTCCTTCTTCAAATTTGGAAGTTTTCAGCCATAATTTCATCAAGTGCATTTTTTTACCTCCTTCTCTTTCTCTTCTCTCAGGGGTCATAATGCAAATGGGCATGCTTAATATTGTCCAAGAGATTTCTAATTTTTTATTTGCTTTTCTTTTTGCTGCTCTGATTGGGTGATTTCTATTATCCTATCTTCCAGATCACTTATGTGTTCTGTATAACCTAGTCTGCTGTTAATTTCTTCAAGTGTGTTTTTCATTTCAGTTATTGTGTTCTTCAATTCTGACTGGATCTTTTTAATATTTTCTATTTCCTTGTTAAGTTTCTCATTGTGTTCATACATTCCTTTCCCTAATTCAGTTAGCATTATTACTAGTAATGCTTTGAATTCTTTCTCTGGTAAATTGTTTATTTCTGTTTCATTAGATTTATTCAGGGGTTTTCTCTTTTAGTTGAAATGAATTCTTCTGTCATCTAATTTTGCTTCACTTTCTCTGTCTCTATGAAATTAGGAAAAACAGTTACCTGTTAGCTATATCTATCAGTTCAACTCAATCTTTATAGAAACCTAACTGGTTTTTCCCCCCTAGAAATTTATCTTTAAAAGGCTTAGAATACCAAAAGAATTTTTGAGAAAGAACAAACTTGAAGGACTTTCACTTCATTTCAAAAAATTGCAAAAAACCCCATAGTAATCAAGACAGTGTGGTATTGTCACAAGGACACATAATGGTACAGAATCAAGACTCCAGAAATAAACCCTTACATTTATAGTCAGTTGATTTTTGATCATCAAAATGCCAAATCTCAAAATGCCAAGACAGATGAGGAGACTAAGATGGTGGAATAGGAGGGAGAACTCACCTCCCACTTCGAACACATCAAAAATACATCTTCACATGGAACAATTCTCCCTGAAAACTAACAGGAGACTGGCAGAAAGACTCTTGTACAATCAAGACTATAAGAAAGATCCATACAGAATCAGATGGGAAGGGAAAAGAAATAATCAGTTTGGGATCTTTTCCCCCAGGAGGGGACCCAGAAAAGGAAGTGGATTAAATAGAGATCCTCCCTGGGGAGTGACAGTTCAAGTCACAGATTGGGTGCCTTAGCCCTTGGGTCTGACATCAGAAAGATGAGTTCCCTTCGCTGCTTGGAGTGCTAATGGAACTAACAGGAGGGCTGTGGGAAGTCTGGACTTCGCTCATGAGGAGTGAACATACGTTTACTCCTAAAACAGAGTGGAGAGTGCACATTGAATCTTCATGGGTCACTGGTCACTGGTCAGTTTTCTACCACCTCCCTGGTGTGTACCCCAGCCTGAGCGGAGTGACGGCTTTATGAAGAAGCTCCACATTGGGGCAAGGGCTGCTGAAGCTGAGGATAAAGGTGGTCCAGTTCAGGAGCAGCATCTGAGCTGGGTAGGGGCAGCCATTACTGGTGCTTACACAGGCAGGGCGTTGAAAGTGGTCAGGGTCACTGACTGTGGCCTGACTCCCACAGCTTGCACCCCAACCTATGCTCAGCACCTGCATCAGCCTCTCTTGCTTCAGAGCTGCTCTCCCCACCTCTGAGGCCAAGGTGCTGGTACTTGCAGTAGGGAGAGCACACACTTAAAGGGAATGGAGGCATCTGGGACTTGACCCTCAGTGCTTCTACTCCAGCAACTTGAGATCCAGGCCCAAACCAGAAAGGGCAGGGATGGCAACTGAGCATAGTAGAAACCTCAGCTTATATCTAGCTCATGTCCTAGCCCCTCCATCTCCTACCAAGGTGATAACTGCCTGTGCACCCTGGGGAAAGATGTGACTTCTGTTCACATCAGATCAAGTTCCCCCTTCAAAGGCACTGGGCACATGCAGATAGTATAGTGTTGTTCTCACACAAGGACACTTCTTAAAGTCTGCAATAGGTAACTGAATTGTCTAATTCTTTCTATATTTATTGGGTGGCATTCTTCTATAAATAATTGCTGTAGTGAATACTGTGGTGCTCTGCTCAAATCTCTTTTTCAGGGCCAATACAGTATCCCCCAGCTTCTGGGAAAATCAGCTATATCTCATAGCTATATCCTTCATTAGGAACTATCCTCAGCTACAGGGGACTGCCTCACTCAAACTTATTCCTTCACCTCCCAATCTCTGCCCAGGGAGCAGGTAGTATTAAATGAGTGTCTTATGCAGGAACACAAAGGTCCAGTCCTCAATTTGGAACAACTCTGAAGGGCCATCTCAGCTCCAGACCTTCCTGTTAGACTGAGTCCTCAGTTGCAGTTACATTGAGGGTAAATTCTCCTTTTGTCAATCCTATTCTCCTTAACTTCTTACAGATGTTTCTCCCCAACAAATCTTCTGTATGCAACTCTCCATCTCTGTTAAATCAGAACCCATACAAAGACAATGACAAAAATCTTTCTTCTCTTTTCATCTTTTTTTCATTTGTTTGTTTTTGGAGTATCACTATGAACTCATGGGTTTTTATTTATTTAATGTACTACAACATATTGCAGCCATTATCTTCTTGGTGCTCAAATGATCAAATGTGGCCAGTTAAGGTCCTTCATGATGCCTCCTATGTGCTTTAGATGTTAGTCTTTAGGTGTGTCTTTTCTAGCATATGAAGATAATTCATGTTTATCACATATTCTTTCAGGTCCAGACCTAGAAAATGATATCGCTTTAAAAATTTCTGGTTCCCTTAGTGGGAATGGTAGTTAAAGATCAAGATTTGGGCACTAGGGATAAACTATTTGTTTGTTTCTTTGTTTTTGGTTGCACTGGGTCTTCATTGCTTTGTGTGTGTTATCTCTAGCTGTGGTGAGCCAGGGCTATTCTTTCTTGCAGTCTATGGGTTTCTCCTTGCAGTGGTTTCTCTTGTTGTGGAACATAGGCTCTAGGTGTGCAGGTCTCAGTAGTGGGCTCAGTAGTTGTGGTGTGTGGGTTCTGGGGCATGTGGGCTTTAGTAGTTGCAGTACGCAGTCTCGGCAGATGCGGCTCATGAGCTTTTAAGTGCAGGCTCAGTAGTTTTAGCACATGGGCTTTGTTGCTCCATGGCATTTGGAATCTTCCCAGACCAGGGATCAGACCCATATCCCCTGCATTGGCAAGTGGATTCTTATCCACTCTGCCACCAAGGGAGTCTGGAATAAACTTTTTTTTCATTTTCTAAATGTCTTTGCTGGTATACAGAAATACAATTTTTTTTAAATATAGACATTTCTCTCTGATCACATTAGAATTAGAACCAAGTTACTCTGAATTTCAAACTCTATTAGTTAGAAATATTTTCAGCTGCAAATAACAGGAAGCTGACTCACAATGGCCTAAGAAAACAAGATGCTTAGTTAGCATGTATAATAAGGAGTCTGATGTTAGCCAGTCCGGAACTGAGGCAGTGGCTCCATGATCCTGTCAAGAATACAGACTATTACTATTTAACCACTTCTTAGTTTGCTCTCATGCTTCTTTCCTCCTTCTTACAAGATGACTGGGCTCCTACAAGATATTATCTATATTCTAAGCAAGGACAAAGAAGAAAGATAAAGAGATTAATGGTAAAAATATATCTCCTTCCCAGGTTTTTCTTTTTTTAATTTGAGAAAGATGCCTTCTCCATGTAATTCCACTTAATCATTACTAGACAGAACTCCAATTCTTGATAAGAGTCCAACTCTCGATATAAGATAGGTAAGAAAACTGAGGGGTTTTATTTCTTAACTTCCAATAACTTCTAGAAGGAAAGTCAGAAGGAGTCAAGAATGGATGTTGAAAGTACCTCTTGTGGTATCTACACTAAAGCCAGCATCCTTCCCACTAGATAATTCTGTTAGATAAAGCTTTGAAAAAGTGTGACAAAGCTTGATTCATGTAAAAAAAGGATTCCTTTGAATAAAAAGACCTCAAAGTACTTTTATTTAATGTGTGCAACTCAAGGCTACAAAAATGTAATCTTTATTCACTGGAGAATTTTTATTTAGTTTTCTCAGTAAAATTGAGGCATAACATTAACATCATGTAAGAAGAAATTCTAGCAAAAGATTAATTACTTGTTTTGGACCAACTAGTACATGGAAAACAACTGGAAAAAAGTGGGGAAAACAACTGTTCAAAGGCATCACAGAACCATAGGCATTAAGACTGTACCACTAAGACCAAGAAGCAGAAGGAAGCTGAGAAAGGCTGGCTTTCCTCTCAAAGTGATCACCATTCTGCACAGTCTACAAGTGAGAGCTGTTACTCAGAGATTTCAGCAGTCTTAGGTGGTTGTTGAAAGTTCAGGGCATGCCAATGCAGAGAGATCTTTATAAACACTCCAAGATTTTAACTGGAGTAAGTGTGAACTGAAATAGATTATTACCATTCCTAGGAATGAAGCTCCAATTTAAATTAGCTCAATATCTGACTAGATTAAGGTGAGAAGTCACAAATAAATTAATATTGGGAATGAAAAAGGAGTATCACCACAGACCTTATAGACACTGGTGGTTTAGTTGCTCAGTCATAGCCGACTCTTTGCAATCCCTTGGACTGTAGCCCACCAGCCTCCTCTGTCCATGGGATTCTCCAGGCAGGAATACTGGAATGGGTTGCCATTTCCTTCTCCAGGGGATCTTCTTTACCCAGGGATCAAACCTGTATCTTCTGCATTGGCAGGCAGATTCTTTAACACTTCACCACCAGAGAAGCAGGGTTTATTCCGGGAAAGCAATAAACTAAACTGGGTTTACTCTGAGAATGCAATATTTGTCAATCAATTAATGTAATATTATAATAACAGAATAAAGGAGAAAAGTCACATCTCAATAAACACAGAGAAGGTATTTAATAAACTTAACATCCATTCATATTAAAGCTTCTCTGTGAACCAGGGATAGAGGGAATCTTTCTTAAACCGGCAATTGATTTTTACAGAAATTCTATAGCAAGGACTTCTTCCAAATATGACAGGTTATTGTCTCTCATAGAATTCTTTGGCTGATAGAAACTATGACAACTAGATAAAATATGAAAAGAGGTTTTTAAAGGTATCATAGATAAAGCAAGGAAACCAGCATTGATGCTGCTGCTGCTAAGTCACTTCAGTCGTGTTTGACTCTGTGCAACCCCATAGACGGCAGCCCACCAGGCTCCCCCGTCCCTGGGATTCTCTAGGCAAGAATACCGGAGTGGGTTGCCATTTCCTTCTCCAATGCATGAAAGTGAAAAGTGAAAGTGAAGTCGCTCAGTCCTGTCCGACTCTTAGCGACCCCATGGACTGCAGCCTACCAGGCTCCTCCATGCATGGGATTTTTCAGGCAAGAGTACTGGAGTGAGATGCCATTGCCTCCTCTGAAACCAGCATTAGACAAGTCTAAATGATGAAGTGAAGGGAAACACATTAAGGTGAGCTGCTTCTTTTTCCCTTGAGGAATTTGTCAATTCCTAAGCAAAATCACTGCAGATGGTGATTGCAGCCATGAAATTAAAAGACGCTTACTACTTGGAAGGAAAGTTAAGACCAACCTAGATAGCCTATTCAAAACAAATATATTACTTTGCCAACAAAGGTCCATCTAGTCAAGGCTGTGGTTTTTCCAGTGGTCATGTATGGATGTGAAAGTTGGACTGTGAAGAAAGCTGAGCACCAAAGAATTGATGCTTTTGAGCTGTGGTGTTGGAGAAGACTCTTGAGAGTCCTTTGGACTGCAAGGAGATCCAACCAGTCCATTCTAAAGGAGATCAGCCCTGGGTGTTCTTTGGAAGGAATGATGCTAAAGCTGAAACTCCAGTACTTTGGCCACCTCATGTGAAGAGTTGACTCATTGAAAAAGACTCTGATGCTGGGAGGCATTTGGGGGCAGGAGGAGAAGGAGACGACAGAGGATGAGATGGCTGGATGGACTCACCAACTTGATGGATGTGAATTTGAGTGAACTCCAGGAGTTGGTGATGGACAGGGAGGCCTGGTGTGCTGCAATTCATGGGGTTGCAAAGAGTCGGACACGACTGAGCAACTGAACTGAACTGAAGCTGTGTGGAGCCAAGGTGAAGAGCAAAAGGTAGTGATTCAGAACTTTGAGAAATTTAATGAAATAGGACACAAAAATTGGATTTATGGTTATTAAGAAAGCCAAGACTTCAAGGTGAAGACCCAGTTTAAAAAAAAAAGGAACCACAGAAAATAGAGCTCCAAATTTTGAGGACAATTTCTAAACGTTACATAAGACAAGATGTCAGGAAATCAAGTGGAAAGCAACAACTGAAAAGCTAAAAATTTAAGCAGAGCTTTTGGAAGTCTCATAGCAATAGAGGCACAAAAACTAGAAAACTAAAGATCAGGGTCTGCCAGGCTTTCACATAAAAGTTCTGAATGGTTTTGTCCTAGGAGAGGCAAACCAGTTATGGTTCAGCCCTCATGAAGACAAAATAGATTCTGAAATAATTTTAATCCTTGATGCTAAGGTTATCTTCTTCTACTGTATCTGGCCCCAAGAAGAAAAGTAAGTTGTTTCTAGAGGATGAAACATCATCCAGAGAAATTTTAAAAACTCTTCATATAAAATTTATGGCATTCAACCATAACAAATCACAAACATGCCATGAGTCAGAAGAAGGAAACCAAGATAAAACAGATAAGATAAATAAACCCAACAATGATCCAAGTATTTGAGTTATCAAATATTTAACACCACTTAAAAAAAAAACCCTATGATTACTATGCTCAAGGAATTAGGTGACTAAATTATTGACATTAGAAAGAATCAAATGGAGATTCTAGAGCTAAAAACTGCAGCTTAAATTAGCACTAAACAGATATTAAATGCCAAAGTGCATGCTCAGTCGTGTCCAACTCTTTGCGAACCAAAGGAACATAGCCTGTCAGGCTCCTCTGTCCATAGGATTTCTCAGGCAAGAATACTGTAATGATTTGCTGTTTCTTCCTCCACGGGATCTTCCTGACCCAGAGACTGAAACCATATCTTCTGCATGGCAGGCAGATTTTTTTTTTTTAATTAAAGGGTAATTGCTTAATGGAATTTAGTTGTTTTCTGTCAAACCTCAACATGAATCAGCCATAGGTATACATATATCCCGTTCCTTTTGAAACCCCTCCCACCTCCTGCCCCATCCCACCCCTCTAGATTGATATAGAGCCCCTGTTTGAGTTTCCTGAGGCATACAGCAAATTCCTGTTGGCTATATTTTACATATGGTAATGTAAGTTTCCATGTTACTCCTTCCATACATCTCATCCTCTCCTCCCCCTCCCCATGTCCTTAAGTCTATTCTCTATGTTTGCTTACTCAATTGCTGCCCTGAAAATAAATTCTTCAGTACCATTTTTCTAGATTCCGTATATATGCATTAGAATATGATATGAAGAAAGATGTGTCTTTCTCTTTCTGACTCACTTCACTCTGTATAATAAGTTCTAGGTTCATCCACTTCATCAGAACTGACTCAAATGCATTCCTTTTTATGGCCGAATAACATTCCATTGTGTATACGTACCACAAATTCTTTATCCATTCATCTGTCGATGGACATGTAGGTTGCTTCCATGTTCTAGCCATTGTAAATATTGCTGGAATGAACAATGGGATACATGGGTCTTTTTCAATTTTGGTTTCCTCAGGGTATGTGCCTAGGAGTGGGATTGCTGGGTCATATGGTAGTTTTATTTCTAGTTTTTAAAGGAATCTCCATACTGTCTTCCATGGTAGCTGTATCAATTTACATTCCCACCAATAGTGCAAGAGTGTTCCATTTTCTCCATATGCTCTCCAGCTTTTATTGTTTGTAGACTTTTTGATGGCAGCCATTCTGACTGGTGTGAAGTGATATCTCATTGTGGTTTTGATTTGCATTTCTCTAATAATGAGGGATGCTGGGCATCTTTTCATGTGTTTGTTAGCCATCTGTATGTCTTCTTTGGAGAAATGCCTGTTTAGGCCTTTTCCTACTTTTTGGTTGGGTTGTTTGTTTTCCTGGCAGTGAGTTCTATGAGCTGCTTGTATATTTTGGAAATTAATCCTTTGTCAGTTGTTTCATTTGCTATTGTTTTCTCCCATTCTGAGGGTTGTCTTTTACCTTGCTTATAGTTTCCTTTGTTGTGCAAAAGCTTTTATGTTTAATCAGGTCCCACTTGTTTACTTTTGTTTTTATTTCCATTACTCTAGGAGGTGGGTCATAGAGGATCTTGCTTTGATTAATGTCATCGAGTGTTCTGCCTGTTTTCCTCTAAGTTTTATAGTTTCTGGTCTTACATTTAGATATTTAATCCATTTTGATTTTATCTTTGTGTATGGTGTTAGGAAGTATCCTACTTTCATTCATTTACACATAGCTGCCCAGTTTTCCCAGTACTGTTTATTGAAGAGGCTGTCTTTGCCCCATTGTTTGTTCTTGCCATCTTTGTCAAAAATAAGGTACCCATGGGTGCATGGGTTTATTTCTTGGCTTTCTGTCTTGTTCCACTGGTTTATATTTCTGTGTTTGTGCCAGAACCATACTGTTTTGATGAATGTAGCTTTGTAGTATAATCCGAAGTCAGGAAGGTTGATTCCTCCAGCCCCATTCTTCTTTCTCAAGTCTGCTTTGCCTATTCAGGGTCTTTTGTGTTTCCATATAAACTGTGAAATTTTTTGTTCTAGTTCTGTGAAAAATTCCATTGGTAATTTGATAGGGATAACATTGAATCTGTAGACTGCATTTGGTAGTATAGTCATTTTCACAAGTACATGAAATCTCTCTCCATCTATTTATGTTGTCTTTGATTTCTTTCATCAGTGTCTTATAATTTTCTGTGTACAGTTATTCTGTCTCCTTAGGTAAGTTTATTCCTAGATATTTCTCTTTTTTTGCAATGGTGAATGGGGTTGATTCCTTAATTTCTCTTTCTGATTTTTAATTGTTAGTATATAGAAATGCAGGTGATTTCTGTGTGTTGGTTTTGTATTCTGCAATTTTGCTAAATTCACTGATTAGCTCTAGTAATTTTCTGATTCTATCTTTAGGGCTTTCCATGCACAGTATTATGTCATCTTCAGTGAGAGCTTTACTTCTTCTTTTCCAACCCATATTACTTTTATTTCTTTTTCTTATGATTGCTGTAGCTAAGACTTCCTGAACTATGTTGAATAGTAATGGTGAAAGTGGACACCCTTGTCTTGTTCCTGATCTTAGGGGCAAAGCTTTCAGTTTTTCACCATTGAGAATACTGTTTGCTGTATGTTTATCATATATGTCCATTACTATGTTGAGGTAGGTTCCTTCTACACCCATTTTTTGAAGAGTTTTCATCATAAATGGGTGCTTAATTTTGTCAAAGGCTTTTTCTACATCTATTGACATGATCATATTTTCTCTTTCAAATTGTTAATATGGTACATCACATTGATTGATTTCTGTATATTGAGGAATTCTTGCATCCCTGGAATAAACCCAACTTGATCATGGTGTATGAGCTTTTTGATGTGTTTCTGAATTCTATTTGCTAAAATTTTGTTGAGGATTTTTACATCTATATTCACCAATGATATTCACCTGTAGTTTTCTTTTCTTGTGTTGTCTTTGTCTGGTTTTGGTATCAGGGTGATGGTGGCCTCTCAGGATGAGTTTGGAAGTGTTCTTTCCTCTGCAAGTTTTTGAAAGAGTTTTAGAAAGATAAGCATTAGCTCTTCTCTAAATGTTGGATAGAGTTCTNGCTTTGTAGTATAATCCGAAGTCAGGAAGGTTGATTCCTCCAGCCCCATTCTTCTTTCTCAAGTCTGCTTTGCCTATTCAGGGTCTTTTGTGTTTCCATATAAACTGTGAAATTTTTTGTTCTAGTTCTGTGAAAAATTCCATTGGTAATTTGATAGGGATAACATTGAATCTGTAGACTGCATTTGGTAGTATAGTCATTTTCACAAGTACATGAAATCTCTCTCCATCTATTTATGTTGTCTTTGATTTCTTTCATCAGTGTCTTATAATTTTCTGTGTACAGTTATTCTGTCTCCTTAGGTAAGTTTATTCCTAGATATTTCTCTTTTTTTGCAATGGTGAATGGGGTTGATTCCTTAATTTCTCTTTCTGATTTTTAATTGTTAGTATATAGAAATGCAGGTGATTTCTGTGTGTTGGTTTTGTATTCTGCAATTTTGCTAAATTCACTGATTAGCTCTAGTAATTTTCTGATTCTATCTTTAGGGCTTTCCATGCACAGTATTATGTCATCTTCAGTGAGAGCTTTACTTCTTCTTTTCCAACCCATATTACTTTTATTTCTTTTTCTTATGATTGCTGTAGCTAAGACTTCCTGAACTATGTTGAATAGTAATGGTGAAAGTGGACACCCTTGTCTTGTTCCTGATCTTAGGGGCAAAGCTTTCAGTTTTTCACCATTGAGAATACTGTTTGCTGTATGTTTATCATATATGTCCATTACTATGTTGAGGTAGGTTCCTTCTACACCCATTTTTTGAAGAGTTTTCATCATAAATGGGTGCTTAATTTTGTCAAAGGCTTTTTCTACATCTATTGACATGATCATATTTTCTCTTTCAAATTGTTAATATGGTACATCACATTGATTGATTTCTGTATATTGAGGAATTCTTGCATCCCTGGAATAAACCCAACTTGATCATGGTGTATGAGCTTTTTGATGTGTTTCTGAATTCTATTTGCTAAAATTTTGTTGAGGATTTTTACATCTATATTCACCAATGATATTCACCTGTAGTTTTCTTTTCTTGTGTTGTCTTTGTCTGGTTTTGGTATCAGGGTGATGGTGGCCTCTCAGGATGAGTTTGGAAGTGTTCTTTCCTCTGCAAGTTTTTGAAAGAGTTTTAGAAAGATAAGCATTAGCTCTTCTCTAAATGTTGGATAGAGTTCTCCTGTGAAGCCATCTGGACCTGGGCTTTTTTTTTTTTTTTTTTTTGGAGATTTTTGATCACAGCTTCAATTTCAGTGCTTGTAATTGGGTTGTTTACAATTTATATTTCTTTCTGGTTCAGTCTTGGAAGATTGAACTTTTCTAAGAATCTGTTCATTTCTTCTAGGTTATCCATTTTATTGCCATACAGTTGTTCACAATAGTCTCTTATCCTTTGTATTTCTGCATTGTCTTTTGTAACCTCTCCTTTTTCATTTCTCATTTTGTTCATTTGATTTTTCCCTCTTTTTTTCTTGATGAGTCTGACTAAAGGCTTGGCAATTTTGTTTATCTTCTCAAAGAACCAGCTTTCAGTTTTATTAATCTTTACTATTGTTTCTTTCATTTCTTTTTCATNAGGAGAAGATCAAAAGGAAATAACCAAGGATCTATATAGTAACTATGCGCTAAACTATCTATTGTGGGGCATTTATACAAAGAGCCAGGACAATGCCTGAAGATGTCTGTAATAAACTATGGGACAGTCATAAAACAATATTATACATCCACCAAAATCAAGGCTTTAATGATATTTTATGATGTGGGAAAATACTATACTGTTTTAGTGATAAAAGTAGAAAATTGTGTTTATATATTCACTGTTGTAATGCATATACATTACATGCACGGGAAAATGTGAGAAGGAAATACACTGAAATATTAGTTATAATTATTTATGGGTGGTAGAGTTATTAGTGGTGTACAATTCGATGTATAAATCCTCTTCATACTTGTCAGTATTTTCTATTCCTTTTATAATATGTATGTATTACATATAATATATAATATTTTTATGATAGAAAGAGGAATTTGATAATAGAACCATAGAGATAAAAAATATGGAGTTGAATCAACTGTATTCCAATAAAAATTTTTAAAAATATAGAGAGTTGACTTCTCCCTGATGCCACAATTGACTCTAAGAAAATGGCAGAAAAAAATTTTTACATTAAGAAGAACCATTTTTGCTTTTTTTTTTTTTTTTTTGGAGATTTTTGATCACAGCTTCAATTTCAGTGCTTGTAATTGGGTTGTTTACAATTTATATTTCTTTCTGGTTCAGTCTTGGAAGATTGAACTTTTCTAAGAATCTGTTCATTTCTTCTAGGTTATCCATTTTATTGCCATACAGTTGTTCACAATAGTCTCTTATCCTTTATATTTCTGCATTGTCTTTTGTAACCTCTCCTTTTTCATTTCTCATTTTGTTCATTTGATTTTTCCCTCTTTTTTTCTTGATGAGTCTGACTAAAGGCTTGGCAATTTTGTTTATCTTCTCAAAGAACCAGCTTTCAGTTTTATTAATCTTTACTATTGTTTCTTTCATTTCTTTTTCATGAATTTATGCTCAGATCTTTGATTTCTTATCTTCTACTAATTTTGGGGTTTTCTTGGTCTTGTCTTTCCAGTTGTTTTAGGTGTAAAGTTAGGTAGTCTATTTGATATTTTTCTTGTTTGTTGAGGTAAGACTGTAGTGCTATAAACTTCCCTCTTGGAACTGCTTTCATTGCATCCCATAGGCTTTGAATTGTCTTGTTTTCAGTGTCATTTGTTTCTAGAAATTTTTTTATTTCCCTTTTGATGTCTTCAATAAACTGTTGGGGTTATTTAAAATATGTTGTTTAGTCTCCATGTGTTTGTATTTCCTACAGTTTTTTTTTCTTCCTGTAATTGATATCTGGTCTCACTGCATTGTGATTGGAGAAGATGCTTGATACAATTTAAATTTTCTTAAATTAACTGAGGTTTGATTTGTTACCCAAGATGTGGTCTATCCTGGAGAATTCTCTATGTGCACTTGAGAAGAAGGTGTATTCTTCTGCACTGTCCTCAAGATATCAATGAGATCCATCTCATCTAATGTATCATTTAAGACTTGTGTTTCTTTATTAATTTTCTATTTGGAAAATCTGTCTATTGGTGTGAGTAGGGTGTTAAAATCTCCTGTTATGATTGTGTTACTGTCACCTTCTCCTTTTTTGTCTGTTAGTGTTTGTCTTATACAGAGGTGCTCTTATGTTGGGTGCATAGACATTTACAATTGTTATGTCTTCCTCTTGGATTGATCCCTTGATCATTATGTAGTGCCCTTCCTTATCTCTTGTAATCCTCTTTATTTTAAGGTCTATTTTGTCTGATATGAGGATTGCTACTCCATCTTTATTTTGCTTCCCATTTGCATGGAATATATTTTTCCATCCTCTCACTTTCAGTCTATATGTGTCTTTAGGTCAGAAGTGGGTGTCTTGTAGACAGCATATGTATAGGTCTTGTTTTTGTATGCATTCAGTCAGTCTGGTCTTTTGGTTGGAGCATTTAATCCATTTAAATTTAAATTAATTATTGATATATATGTTCCTATTGCCATTTTCTTAATTGTTTGGGGTTGATTTTGCAGATATTTTTTTTCTCCTGTATTTCTTGATCATATAAGTTCGTTTAACATTTGTTGTAAAGCTGGTTTTGAAGTACTAAATTCTCTTAACTTTTGCATGTCTAAAAAAATTTTATTTCTCCATCAATTCTGAATGAGATCCATCACAGGTACTGTAATGTTGGTTGTAGATTTTTCCCTTTCAATACTTTAAATAAGACTCATCAAGAAAAAAAGGGAGAAAAATCAGATCAACAAAATTAGAAATGAAAGAGGAGAAATCTCAACAGAAAACACAGAAATATGAAGGATCATAAGAGACTACTATCAGCAACTATATGACAATAAAATGCACAACGTGGAAGAAACAGACAAATTCTTATAAAAGTATAGCTTTGCAAAACTGAACGAGGAAGAAATAGAAAATATTAACAGACCCATCACAGGCATGGAAATCGAAACTATAATCAGAACTCTCCCAGCAAACAAAAGCCCAGGACCAGATGGCTTTGCAGCTGAATTCTACCAAAAATTTAAAGAAGTACTAACACCTATCCTACTGAANTAACAGACCCATCACAGGCATGGAAATCGAAACTATAATCAGAACTCTCCCAGCAAACAAAAGCCCAGGACCAGATGGCTTTGCAGCTGAATTCTACCAAAAATTTAAAGAAGTACTAACACCTATCCTACTGAAAGTTTTCCAGAAAATTTCAAAGGAAGGTAAACTTCCAAACTCATCCTATGAGGCCACCATCACCCTAATACCAAAACCAGAAAAAAATGCCAAAAAAAAAAAAGAAAACTACAGGCNCATCGTGAGAAATGCTGAGCTGGAGGAGGCCAAGCTGGAATCAAGATTGCTGGGAGAAATATCAATAACCTCAGATATACAGATGACACCGCCTTATGGCAGAAAGTGAAGAAGAACTAAAGAGCCTCTTGATGAAAGTGAAAGAGGAGAATGAAAAAGTTTGCTTAAAGCTCAACATTCAGAAAACGAAGATAATGGCATCTGATCCCATCACTTCATGGCAAATAGATAGCAAAAGAGTGGAAACAGTGTCAGACTTTATTTTTGGGGGCTCCAAAATCACTGCGGATGGTGACTACAGCCATGAAATTAAAAGATGCTTACTCCTTGGAAGGAAAGTCATGACCAACGTAGAGAACATATTAAAAAGCATACATTACTTTGCTGACAAAGGTCCATATAGCCAAAGCTATGATTTTTTNGACTACAGCCATGAAATTAAAAGATGCTTACTCCTTGGAAGGAAAGTCATGACCAACGTAGAGAACATATTAAAAAGCATACATTACTTTGCTGACAAAGGTCCATATAGCCAAAGCTATGATTTTTTCAGTAGTCACGTATGGATGTGAGAGTTGGACTATAAAGAAAGCTGAGTGCTGAAGAATTGATGCTTTTGAACTGTGGTGTTGCTCCCTTGGACTGCAAGGAGATTCAACCAGTCTGTCCTAAAGGAGATAAGTGCTGAGTGTTCGTTGGAATGTCTGATGTTGACTTTGGCCACCTGATGCAAAGAGCTCACTCATTTTAAAAGACCCTGATGCTGGGAAATAGTGAAGGCAGGAGGAGAAGGGGATGACAGAAGATGAAATGGTCAGATGATATGACCGACTGAATAGACATGGGTAAACTCTGAGAGTTGGTGATGGACAGGGACGCCTGGTGTGCTGCGGTCCATGGGGTCACAAACAGTTGGACACAACTGAGGGACTGAACTGAACTGAACTGAACTTGGAGACCTATCTTGTAAATTAGTAAATTAGCATCCTTGTGGTTCTAGAAGTCCCTCCATTAAAAACAACAACAACACACACATACATGTAAACAATGTTTCCCAAGTTTTCATGATTTATTGTTGTTCAGTCACTCAGTTGTGTCACTCAGTCACTCTGTTGTGTTTTTCAGTCACTCAGTTCTTTGTGACACCACAGACTGCAGCATACCATTCATGATTAGAGAACCTTTTAATTACATCACGATTTTTAATAAGCCAGAGAAGCACTGTTTCATTGAATAGATTCTATGAATGCTGACCCAGGACAGGCATGGCAAATAGATTTCAGCATGATTTCTAACTCTGACCAGTAGAGGTAGTCTAGAACATACTGTTGAGAAGAATATAAGAGTTTGTCTGATCTTATCAGAATACAATTATTGACAAACCATAGCTTCCGTGTAGGCAGACTATAATGGCAGCATAAGGGCAATGGACTTGCTGATCTTGATCTGGGTTCTTTAGCTTCATTTTCTCTGGCAAAGAATTCCTCTAATTCAGAATTAGTGACACAAGAATTCCTCCAATAGGAACTCAATTAGGAAAATGTGAAATCTTTATTCCTTATAATTTGTTCATGTTCACGGAGTCTTTACTGAGTGTACTCGTCCTTCGGGAAGGTGAGGAGGTTCTTTATATTGAAGGGAATGCTCTCAAAGCTACCATATAAAATAAATCCTGGAATTGGAATCTATCTCCAAGCTCAGTACCCAGGAGGATACTCCATACCCAGATGTCCCCATGCCTGTAGCCTTGGTCAGGAGCATTTGAGCAGAATCTAGGAATTTCTCCCAATTCTCTGAAGCCTCTTTGGCTCGATCACTTATGAATATTTTGGCTCCTTGACTGTGAAGCTGCTCAGGGCTTTGGAGCCCAGTGCTCTCCACTTGGGGATCTGTTGTCGGAAATGTGGGTTTGTGTGTGTACCCGCACACCTAGAAGTACATACATGTACAAGTGTGCACAAACATAGTGGAGTACACAAGCATAGTAGGAGGCACAGATTAGAATTCATCTGATATCCACAGGGTCCAGGGCCAGGAGAAGAAAGTTCTATGATACAAACCACTTCAGCAGCTGATGCATCTTCGGTTTGCAGTGTGTCACTGGAGACACTGGTAGTCTGGAATGAGGAAAAGGGGGACAAATGTTTCGGCTTTAATGGGATTTTCAAAGATGTACCAGGTATTGTCTGTTGGCACTCCGTGACACTCCCACCCCCATCCCCTCTCCTGTGCTAAAGAGACTGGAAGCATTGAGATGAGAGTTCTCAGACTCCCTTGCCAGTGTGAGCTCTCTGCATGAAATTTGGAAGGGAGAAGGAAGTTAGAAACCATACTTCCCTCTAGCTGAAAAAGTAGACAAGTATCTTTGAACAGATGAGAGTTTAGTTTTCATTTTATTGTAGTTGATTTACAGTGTTACATTAATTTCTGCTATAAGCAGATGTGGGCTTCCCAAATAGCTCAGTTGTTAAGAACCCACTTGCAATGCGGGAGACCCCTGTTTGATTCCTGGGTCAGGAAGATCCCCTGGAGAAGGGATAGACTACTTACTCCAGTGTTTTTGGGCTTCCTTTGTGGCTCAGCTGGTAAAGAATCCACCTGCAATGTGGGAGATCTGGGTTCGATCCCTGGGCTGGGAAGATCCCCTGGAGAAGGGAAAGGCTCCCCAATCCAGTATTCTGGCCTGGAGAATTCCATGAACTGTATAGTCCATGGGGTCACAAAGAGTCAGACGTAACTGAGCAACTTTCACTTTCACAAGCAGATGTGAGTTTTGCAGCACCTGCTAGACTCCCTTAAATGTTAATCACCAAGTCACCCTGGGGCCATGAGACTCCTGTGCTGTCAGCAATGATTTTCTGAAGTTTTCTGAACTCTGGGTCTCAGAAAAAAACTTCCTGACCCTTTTCTGTATCATGGTGATCTTGAACAGCAGTGGTGGCTCCTGATCTGTACTGCTCCATTCTCTTTCTCACTTCTGGAATGATGACAACCAGAGTTCTCTGGAAATCATGTTGAAGAGGGCAGAAATGTCAACAGCCTGGATCCATATGGGGGAATGCCATCTGTCATGGAATACCCATGGTTTATTCTTTTTTCTTGTTTTGTTATTCTTTAAAAAATTAATTTAATTGGAGGCTAATTAGTTTAAAATATTGTGGTGGTTTTTGCCATACATTGACAAGAATCAGCCATGGGTATATATGTGTCCCCCATTCTAAACCCTGCTCCTACCCCTCTCCCCATCCCATCCCTCTAGGTTGTCCCAGTGCACCAGCTTTGAGTGCCATTTCATGCATCGAATTTGGACTGGTGATCTATTTCACATATGGTAATATATATGTTTCAATGCTATTCTCTCAAATCATCCCACCATCACCATCAGCCACAGAGTCCAAAAGTCTGACAGAGTCCAAAAGTCTGTTCTTTAGATCTACGTCTCTTTTGCTGTCTCACATATAGGGTCATTGTTACCATCTTTCTAAATTCCATATATATGCATTAATATACTGTATTGGTGTTTTTCTTTCTGACTTACTTCATTCTGTATAATAGGCTCCAGTTTCATCTACCTCAGAACTGATTCAAATGCATTTTTTAAATAGCTGAGTAATATTCCATTGTGTACATGTACAACTTTCTTATGCATTAGTCTGCTGATGGGCATCTAGGTTGCTTCTATGTCATAGGTAAAGTAAACAGTGCTGTGATGAACATTGTAAACAGTAATAAACATTTTATAAACAGCTATTGTAAACAGTGCTGTGTGGTAAACGTGTCTCTTTCAATTCTGGTTTCCTTGGTGTGTAGACCCAGCAGTGAGATTGCTGGGTCATATGGCAGTTCTATTTCCAGTTTTTAAAGGACACTCCACATTGTTCTCCATAATGGCTGTACTAGTTTACATTCCCATCAACAGTATAAGAGGGTTCCCTTTTCTCCACACCCTCTCCAGCATTTATTGTTTGTAGACTTCTGATGGGAGCCATTCTGACCAGGGTGAGATGGTACCTCATTTTGGTTTTGATTTGCATTTCTCTGATAATTAGTGATGTTGAACATCTTTTCATGTGTTCTTTTAGCCATCCGTATGTCTTCTTTGGAGAAATGTCTGTTTAGTTTTTGGCATATTTTTTGATTGGGTCATTTATTTTTCTGGTAATGAGCTGCATGAGCTGTTTGTATATTTTGGCGATTCTTTGTCAGCTGTTTCATTTTCTATTATTTTCTCCCATTCTGAAGGCTGTCTTTTCACCTTGCTGATGGTTTCCTTCACTGTGCAAAAGTTTTTAAGCTTAATTAGGTCCCATTTGTTTATTTTTGCTTTTATTTCCATTACTCAGGGAGGTGGGTCATGGAAGATCCTGCTGTGATTTATGTCAGAGTGCTTTGTCTAAGTTTTCCTCTAAGAATTTCATAGTTTCTAGTCATACATTTAAATCTTTAATCCATTTTGAGTTTAGTGTATGGTGTTAGAAAGTGTTCTAGTTTCATTCTTTTACAAGTGGTTGACCAGTTTTCCCAGCACAACTTGTTAAAGAGATTGTCTTTTCTCTATTGTATATTTTTGCCTGCTTTGTCAAAGATAAGGTGTCCATAGGTACGTGGATTTATCTCTGGGCTATTTTCTTTCATTGATCTATATTTCTGTCTTTGTGCCAGTACCATATTGTCTTGATGACTGTAGCTTTGTAGTATAGTCTGAAGTCAGGCAGGTGGATTCCTTCAGTTCCATTCTTATTTCCACAAGATTGCTTTTACTATTCAAGATTTTTTGTATTTCCATACAACTTGTGAAATTATTTGTTCTAGCTCTGTGAAAAATATCACTGGTAGCTTGATAGGGATTGCATTGAATCTGTAGATTGCTTTGGGTAGTATACTCATTTTCANCATATATATATATATATATATATATATATATATATATATCTTTTGACTAATTCAGCCTAATACAAGTGTTGTTCTATATATGTAGTTACTGGTAGTCCCTGGAGATTGTGGACAGGCAGTTGAGCTTACAAATAGTGTTTGGGCATCTGAGAGGTACCTGAGGGTCTATTTTCCCCATGGTGTTACCAGCACAGGCATGTAGACTTACAAAGAGAGCTACTTGGAACTTTTTCCTCAGCACAGTACAGCCAGATCCTCCTGAGTGGCTGAGACCTGTACAGCACGGTGGACAAGGAGGCCTGGATTGGNAAATGGGCAAAATATTTGCAAATGATGTCACTGACAAGGGATTAATTTCCAAAATATGCAAACAGTTTAATATCAAAAATCATTTGGGCTCAGTACAGCCAGGTCCTCTTGAGTGGCTGAGACTTGTACAACATGGTGGACAAGGAGGCCTGGATTGGAGATCACCCCAGTGGTTCTTGAAAAGTCTTAAGTAATCCATCATTCAGCACCCATTCCTTTACTATTCTCCTCCCTCAGAAGCTCCTGTACCACAGAGGGAGGGAAGGAGTAGGGAGGTACATTGGCTGGGAAGTCAAATAGATTAGGTCTTAGTCTCAGCCTATTAACAACTCGCTGAAGTTTACTTTCCCTCCATGGGCTTGAGAGTCTTCAAACCCAGAAGGAAATTAGTGAGAAGCCTCAGTACTGAGATTCAGAAAGCACCCCAATCCTATCCCGCATCCCTGATTACATCTGTGTCTCTGTGTGTTCCAAGCAGAGGTCATAGCTGCTAAACTAGAGGGTCTGAGAAACCTTATTTGGATTCAAGGTGTATATCTGAGGACCAGTACATTAGCACCACCTGGGAGCTTATTAGAAACACAGACTCTCAAAGCCCACCACATAACTACTGACTCAGAGTCTGCAATTTGATCCCAAGGGGATCCCTCTCTGTCTTCATATCTCAGATGTACTGATCCAGATGTGTGGGGGAAAAGACCAATGTCAGCTTGAAAATAAAGAATGGGATTTGCAGTCAGGAGACCTAAGCTGTACTTTGAGTTCTGCCCTTTACTTGCTCTACACATTTCACCAAAATATGTAACCACCCTCATCCTTATTCTTAAATGAGGTTGCTCTCATAACCACTGAATGGAGTAGAGGTTAATGGTATATATTCTGGAGCCAAACTGCCTAATCTTAATTCTTTATTTCATTTACTAGCTGTAAAGCTTTTGGTAAGACATTTGACATGCACATCCTTCTGTTTCCTTATCTGGAAAGTATAGTATAATAATGAGGGATTCTAATAATAATTTTAAGTTAGAAGTAAATATAAATAACATAGGACAGTGCCTGGCACAGCCTGTCCACAGCACATATTATTACACACTGGCTTTCTACAGCATCTTTTAAGAACACGAAGAGACCTTCTTCCTTACGGGGTGTGCATGGTGTACACCCTTCTCAACTGAAGGACACAATAATCCAAAGGCTGAGGTTCTAACCTCTAGGCCATAGACATCCATGAGACTAGCTTCACGCTCCCATTTAGGAGCCATTAACCAGGCCCCTGGGTTCGATTCCCACCTTGTCTATTCCCGCTCCATTCATTCCACACACTTTCCTGCCTGTGGGAAATCTGCAGGCCTAGCGGCTCAGAGAGCTATGCAGTCCACCCAGGAGATGAACACTTGAATTGGCCTTCCCTTTTCCTACAGAAACTCATGCAGTTCAAAAAGCATAATGTCATCAAGGCATTGCTCAACAGACCTGTCACCATAGTCATTGCAGGGAAGATTTCCAGGAACGGGAAGGTACCAGGAACCTTCAGTAGAACCCTACAGCTCAGCAAGAAAACAAGCTCCCTCAGCTGCCACTAGGCAAACCTAGACAGTGTATTAAAAAGGTCCGTATAGTCATAGCTATGATTTTTCCAGTAGTCATGTATGGATGTGAGAGTTGGACTATAAAGAAAGCTGAGTGCTGAAGAATGGATGCTTTTGAACTGTGGTGTTGGAGAAGACTCTTGAGAGTCCCTTGGACAGCAAGGAGATCAAACCAGTCCATCCTAAAGGAAATCAGTCCTGAATGTTCATTGGAAGGACTGATGATGAAGCTGAAACTCCAATACTTCAGCTACCTGATGTGAAGAACTGACTCACTGGAAAAGACCCTCATGCTGGGAAGGATAGAAGGCAAGAGAAGGGGAGGAAAGAGGATAATACGTTTGGATGGCATCACCAACTCCATGGACAGGAGTTTTAACAAGCTCCAGTAAATGGTAAAGGACAGGGAAGCCTGGTGTGCCACAGTCCATGGAATCTCAAAGAGTCGGACATGACTGAGCGACTGAACATTAACAATAGTTGCTGCCCAGTGCACATCCTCAGGACCTCTGCTCCTCAGAGGTGGGAAAATCCCAGCCTTGCTCTCCAAGTGCTGTTCCTTAGGTTGGCCACCTCCTCACAAACACCAAATAGATGTACTGCTGAGGGCACAGTCAGACTGCATTCACGAGCCCCACCCACTGGGATGGTTGTTAATAACCAACCCAGGAATCTACAGCAACAATGTGTGCAGGGTCCCCATGGCTGGATGATTCCCTAGGATGACTCAGGAATTGGAAACACTGTTATGACTTCTCAGAGTCTGGGAGTCCTACTGAGCTGTTATATCCATAGTTGATTTATGACAGTAAAAGTAAAATCAGCAGAGGGAAAGGCACACGGGTGAAATCCAAAGGAAACCAGGTGTGAGACCCAGTTGTTCTCTCCCAAAGGAGTCACATGGACAACACTTAATTCTCCCAGAAACGATCTGTGACAACGTATGCAGTGTCACCAGTCAGGGAAGTCCAACTATGACTAGGGGTCCAGAGATTGTACTAGAGGTCAGGCATGCAGCTTCCATGTGACCACTTCAGTTACTCAGTCTACAGCCCCCAGATGTCAAATAAACACAGCATGGCCCAGGGCCTCAGACAAAACAGATGCTCATCATAAATCACACTGTTAGCAGGAGATACCTGGTCAAATGAAACAGAGAGGGCTGGAATACAGAAATACCCTATTAGGCAGAACATGCCAGGGTTCTTTGGGGTGGCTTCCCAGGAGTGCACAAGAACCAGTCGTCATCAGACAGGCTTTTCTTTGGAATAGAAGGATTTGAGTAACTGGGACCTTCTGGAGTTACCATTTACAGTGAATTTTAACTTATTAATACTTAGAGACTTCTAATATTTAGAGATTTCTAAACTNTTGGAATAGAAGGGTTTGAGTAACTGGGACCTTCTGGAGTTACCATTTACAGTGAATTTTAACTTATTAATATTTAGAGACTTAACCGCCATTTAGAAATGTTTTCTGTTGGGTATGAGTGGTGATCCTGTGCAAGGGTGATGACAAAGTGAAAGTCCACAGTGCAGGAAGGAGCAGCAATGGGGACTAGCATGCTCCCTAGTGTTGGGGAGAGGACAGCAAATGCTGCCACCAATTGCCAGGTGCCTGCTGTGGGCAAAGTCCTGGGCTTGGAGTTCTAGAGATGTTCCTTCAAGCAATCGTGAGAACTGTTGGGATGGGTGGTCTTTAGCTATGATGTAAACAAGGCTCAAAGGGCCAGTAAGTGGTGGAGCCAATCCTTCTCTTCTATGGACAGAAAGATCCCAACAGCTGGGCAGAGTGTGGGCTAGAAGAATACCTTGGCATGTTTCCTGGATCCTGGACGCCCAAGTCACACTAGGAAAAGCTGGTACTGTGTGAACAACCACACGTCCTTCACCAGCCACTTCTTTCTGTGTGAGCACTCCTTCCTGCCAAGTCAGGATACGGGGAGAATCTGACCAGGACAAAAGACCAGGTCTTTCTGCAACTAGGGGTTTCTCTACTGTCCTCGGGACACTGTCACACTAACTCTATTAAATATCTCTCGCCTCTTGACAGTGTTGTCAGAAAAGGTTATCAGGTCATTTCTTCTGGAAATAGGTTAGGATCCCCAAATTTGGCCATCATTTACAAATGCACAAGGAATTCACAGGGCGGGGGGGTCCCCACTCACAGGACTGACAGTAACCAGACTCTTCTCCTAGGACTTCTACACAAGACTGGGACAAAGTCACTTCCCAAGAGACCTCCGGGTTGTAGATTTGGGCTATGATTCATCCAACGACCCTGGGAGTATCAATTAACTCGTAGGAGCAAAGGGAAAGAGAGGGAGAAAGCAATGTGTTCACACGGAAGAATAAATAAATGTATGTTGGACGGCATGACTGCTTTCCTCAACTTGTATCTCTCAACAGTGCCTGGCAGATACCTGCTGTAGCACAGGAGTGGGTGTCCTGAGCCCAGATTCTGCCCTGCCCAGACCAAGTTCTGCTTGCAACCAGGGAAGTGCCACAGGCACACAGCACACACTTAGCCTCTCTCCCCAAGACCCTGACAAGAAACAGAAAACTTTCCTGAAGAGCACTACAGGACTTTTTAGCAGACCACGTTGCCACAGGCTGGCATCATCAGAGAAACAGTTCTCCCCTACTTTATGCTGCATTTTCAAAATGGGCAAAGCCCAGATTCTCCAAAGATCCCCAGGCTCCAAGAAATCAGAACTCCTCGATTCATTTCAGGACAATCAGGCATCATGGTTTCTTCATGCGTGCATGCTGCCGGCCCAGCAACCTGGCTCCCATCCGCTGCTCCAGGCAGCTTCCCCAACTGCGCCTGACCTCCGCTCTCTGATTCCTAACCTGACACCAGAGCCCGGCTCCAACGGGCCGGCCCCGCCTCCAAGATGGCCGCACCCATGTAGGTTGTAGTTATGGCTGAGGCTTCTTACTCTGATGATCTAAAGAGGAGAGCGTGGCTTTGCGGGATGGAGGGATGGGAACTCCCCAGGGAGCNCTTTTGAACTGTGGTATTGGAGAAGACTCTTGAGAGTCGCTTGGCCTGCAAGGAGATCAAACCAGTCAATCCTAAAGGAAATCAGTCCTGAATATTCATCGGAAGGACTGATGCTGAACCTGAAGTTCCAATACTTTGGCCACTTAGATGCTGGGAAAGACTGAAGACAGGAGGAGAAGGGGACGACAGAGGACGAGATGGTTGGATGGCAACACTGACTCAATGGACATGATTTTGAGCAAGCTCTGGGAGTTGGTGATGGACAGGGAAGCCTGGCATGCTGCAGTCCATGGGACTGCCGGACATGACTGAGCAACTAAACAATACAACAAGAACAATCTGGATTTGGCCCCAGACCACTGCAACANATGATTTTGAGCAAGCTCTGGGAGTTGGTGATGGACAGGGAAGCCTGGCATGCTGCAGTCCATGGGACTGCCGGACATGACTGAGCAACTAAACAATACAACAAGAACAATCTGGATTTGGCCCCAGACCACTGCAACACAGTGACTAGCACAGTCAAGTGAGTCACACAAATTTTTGGTCTCCAAGTGCATACAAAAGTTATGTTTACACTATACCATAGTCTTTAGCATGCAATAGCATTATGTCTAAAAGCATTATGCCTAAAATAGTATACACTTAAATTTAAAAAATATTCTATTGCTAAAAATGTTCATCTTTAGCAAGTCAAAGTAGCAGCATCAAAGATCACTGATCTCATATCACCATGTCAAATATATTAATAACTAGAAAGTTTGAAATATTGTAAGAATTACCAGAATATGACACAAGAGACACAAAGTGAGCAAAGAGTGTTGGAAATGGTGCAGACAGATTTGTTCAACACAGGGTTGCCACAAATCTTAAATGTGCAAAAAATGCAATATCCTCAAAACACAAAAAAGTGCAATAAAACGAGGTATGCCTGTACATCATATATTAATCTCTGAAGTGTAAATTCGTTTAAGGAGAAGAAGAAGAAGAAAAATTAAGATACCAAAGAACCTTTTATTTTCCTGTTTCATGAAGTGGGAAGTTTGTGGCCAGACTACGTACATTTAGTGAAGAAACTATAGGATCTGCACTGCTGGGCCGTCACGTTGCTGGGAGCAGAAATACAGCACTGTGTCTGCAGCACGCGGGCCAAGCAGGTAAAATGGCAGCTGTCTCTGGTTCCAGCAGATGACAAAGGGCCTGCAGGGAGACAAGAGTAAAACTTCGTTAGATGCTCCACGCCTGCGCAGAAACACTACCAGCGCCAACAAATTAACTCTTACTGATAAAAACAAGTCACTAAAATGCTGAACTTTTAAGAATCGCATTTTGAGGACAGTTCTTTCTTTAAAAAATAAAAGCAAACTTTTGGACACTGGCTCAGATGACACAGGGAGATCTCTCTGGACCTGTCAGCTTACTGAGTAAATGGTTCAATTAAAAGTAAATAGAAACTAGTGGCTTTTCATTTTAAATAAATTCAGGTCTTCAACAATCACTCTAAATCCCATTACGTTGAACACATTTTAGTTTTTCTTGTAACCCCCTCAATCTTCAACAAAATACCAAGTACACATTAATTTATTCTTGCTGTTTAATGTTGCAGTCCTTGAAATACTCAGCTCAGCTCAGCTCAGTCACTCACTTGTATCTGACTCTTGTAACCCCATGGACTGTAGCCCATCAGGCTCCTCTGTCTATGGGATTTAGATCGCATCAAGACTGTGCTTGCGTCTATGCTCAGAAAAAGCAGATATGGGGCTTAGTTAAATCTTCAATTAGCAAAATGATATTAACAGGGAAAAGAATAATATACACTATCTACTTGGAAATATAACCAGGTAGAAGTTAAAATAAAGTGTCACTGGAAAATGAGAAGGCCTAGCAAAGGGAAATGATTTTAAGGTATAAACCTTTTGGTATTCCTTGGAAGTGTAGTATTTTAGGATAACAATCTTCAAAGTAGGAACTACTCTCCTCACTTTACATACAAGGAAACTGAGGGTGTCGTTTGGTCGTGGTTGCACAGGCAGAAAAAGTAGAGGAGAACTGTGTCTTCATTCCACCAGTCATTACTTTCCTCGCCCCAGAGCCTCCTGTGGGACTGTCCCCCCAGCAAGAGTGCTGCTTTCTGGCCTTCCCCACAGAACCCTTCTCTAGGCTCTGTTATCAGCTCAGGTTGGGACACTGCCTGGCTCAGAGTCAAGGGCAAAGTAAGTAGCTTATGACTGAACGCATCACCTGAACAACAAAGAAATAAATGGAGGAAGAGCCAGGCGCTCGGACCACTTGAACAAGCACAAAGGCATCTCAACTGCAGGGCTAACAAGATGAGAGGAAAAAGACTAAAGGCAAAGTCCAGCATGGGGAGGACACAGTGAGATTTCAACTCTGCCCTAACCAGAGACCACGCAGAGGAGGCAGGATTTAACTGGCCACAGGCATAACATGATACTTCCAGGTGGCTTGCTCAGCTGTAAAGAACCCACCTGCCAATGCAGGAGATGGGAGGTCAATCCCTGAGTCGGGAAGATCCCCTGGAGAAGGAATGGCAACCCACTCTAGTATTCTTGCCTGGGAAATCCCATGGACAGAGGAGCCTGGTAGGCTACAGTTTATAGGGTCACAAAGACGAAAGGTTCGTATACTTCACTCAAACTAATACAAAGTCAACACCAGTTAAGTGATATAGGTATAATGTAATACCTAGTACATGCACACTAAGTCGACTCAGTCCTGTCCAATTCTTTGCGACCCCATGGACTATAGCCTGCCAGGCTCCTCTGTCCATGGGATTCTCCAGGCAAGAATACTGGAGTGGGTTGCCACTCCTTCTCCAGGGGATCTTCCCGACTCAGGGACTGACCTCCCATCTCCTGCATTGGCAGGCGCTTATGGCCAGTGGTCAGAGGGTCAGACACAACTCAGTGACTGAACAGCAACAACAAAGCATAACATAGGCTCAGCAAGCACTGGCTCCCTTCCTTTTTGGAAAGTGAGTGAAGAGAGGGCCTGGCACTGTCAGGAAAGAACAAAAGCCTTCTGCGAACACTGTGTTTCAAGGAGGCGTCACAATATTCAAGACCCCTCAGGACCCAGTCCTGCCACTACTGGCTGTGTGACCTTAAGCAAGTCACTCAGCCTCTAAGACACTCATTTTAGCATCTGTAAAATGGGAATAACAACTCCTTCACTAAAAACTGGTGTGAGGATTAACCAAGATAACATACTATTAACCTGACACACAAATCATTATTCAACAAATCATGGCTATTATGTCTTAGAGCCTTGAATTATAACAGCCATTGTCATTAAAAATTTGAAAAATACTCTTTAGACCTTACCCATTTCTACTATAAAGAATGTACTTCATTCATTTACATTTTAGAAACTACACAAAGTACTCTTAACATCAGATCTTAGAAGAAAAGGTAATTAGATAAATAATCTCACCATTGCTGGGAACAGCCTTCAACGCCCAAATGGAAGCTGTTGGAAAGGTGTTTAAGTAAAGCTGCCTGGACCATAAATGACCTGTAAATTAAAAAAAAAAAAAAAAGGTTAAGATATATTTCTACATGAAAAGGAACATTTTTAATACCTAAGGAATAGCAACATGTAGATGAAATCACATCACACTGGCTGCTTCACACTCACACCTGACCTGTTACCAAGCCTCACACGTTCTCCTCAAAAAAAGGCATTCGTTAACCATCAGGCAGGAGAAGGCAATGGCAACCCACTCCAGTACTCTTGCCTGGAAAACCCCATGGATGGAGGAGCCTGGGTGTCTGCAGTCCATGGGGTCACACAGAGTCAGACACGACTGAAGTGACTTAGCAGTAGCAGCAGCAACCATCAGGCAAGTGCAAATCAATACTACAAAATTTATACCACGTCACATCCACTAAGATCACTATAGTTAAAAAGACAGTAAGTGTTGACAAGGATATAGAGAAATAAAAATCCTCATGCTGGTGGGAATGTAAAAAGGTGCAGCTACTTTAGAAAACAGTCTAGCAATTCCTCGAAAAGTGAAACATGGGAGTCTCCATTCAATCAAGCAATTCCACTCCCAGGTACATAGACATGAGAAATGAAAATAGACACAAAAACACTGCATGTAAATACTTAAAATTAACACTACACATAATAGCCAACCCACATGCTCAAGTGATGAATGGATAAACACAAATGTGGCATATACACAGAAGAGAGTATTATTCTGCCGTAAGAAGGAAGTACTGATTTATGCTACAACATGGACAAATTTGAAAAACACTATGTTAAATGAAAAAAGACAGTCAAAAAAGATCATGTATTACATGATTTCATTTATATGAAACATCCAGAACATGCAAACAGTAGAGGAAAAAAAGGAGATTAGTGGTTTCTGGGGGCTGGGGGAATAGGGAACTGGAGGGCATGATAGGTAAGGTTCTTTCTGAGGTGATTACAATGTTTTAAAATTGATTATGGGGATGATTACCCAGCTCTGTCAGTCAGTCAGTTCAGTCGCTCAGTCGTGTCAGCCTCTTTGCAATCCCATAGACAGCAGCACACCAGGCCTCCCTGTCCATCACCAACACCCAGAGTCCAACCAAACTCATGTCCATTGAGTCAGTGATGCCATCCAACCATCTTATCCGCCGTCGTCCCCCTCTCCTCTCACCCTCAATCTTTCCCAGCATCAAGGTCTTTTCAAATGAGTCAGCCAGCCCTTTGCATCAGGTGGCCAAAGTACTGGAGTTTCAGCGTCAACATCAGTCCTTCCAATGAACACCCAGGACTGATTTCCCCCAGGATGGACTTGTTGGATTTCATTACAGTCCAAGGGACTCTTAAGAGTCTTCTCCAACACCACAGTTCAAAAGCATCAACTCTT
>SJYW01025732.1:0-16705 GCA_006410735.1 Raphicerus campestris | reverse complement strand
GGTCATTTTTGAATAGATGTCATGTGTGTGTGTGTGTGTGTGTCTGTGTGTGCAGGATAAAGGTTGGATACTGGAGAGAGAGAATGTTCCTTAATGACCCTATTAGCTTTACTAAACTCAGTCTTCTGCACTTTTTACTTATTAAGCTATTATATTGGATTTTTGATTAACTTAAAATTTTTAAAGCATATTTAGTTTCTTGATGTATAAATACAATAATTGTGCAGGATTTTAAATTATTTTATATATTCTTTCTTATCCACTTGTTAAATTATATTTTATTTCTAATTTTGCTTATTATACTGTTTTCTTAATTATGTTTTTAAAGTTTATCTTTAATTATGACTGACATATGAGAAAAGACGGTGTGAATGATGAAAATGAAAAAAAAAAACCTATTGCTCTATTTATTTTCTATGATTTTTGCCAACTGAAAATTTTATCTAAAAATTTCCTTTGAGATATAACTAATGATTTTGAATATCAATGTGCACTAAGAGTCTTTTCCTTTCTTGGAAGTTATTCCATGTTTGATACACTGATACAGGTTNTATTGCTCTATTTATTTTCTATGATTTTTGCCAACTGAAAATTTTATCTAAAAATTTCCTTTGAGATATAACTAATGATTTTGAATATCAGTGTGCACTAAGAGTCTTTTCCTTTCTTGGAAGTTATTCCATGTTTGATACACTGATACAGGTTGTTTACCCAGTTTTTACTTGTTCCATCAGTAAATTAAGCAATTGTTTATAATCACAACATAATAGTTTAGAATATGAAAGGAAGTCTACCACAGTTAAATGAAACCACATAGGAAGTTTAGACAGGCTGAACACTGTTAACCATTTTGTACTACCTCCATCCTGCTGGCACTGATGCCTGTCATCCTGAGAAGTCCCTGTGATCTGGAGTAAATTGGTTAGGTGTTTAGTCTTCACTCTTTAAAACTTGCTTGTTCAACTTCAAGTGTCATAATATGAAGGTCAGAATCATTTGGGGTGAAAATATTTTTTTTCATTCTCACAAAGCATATCCTATAGAAAGCCAGTGTAAATATTGGAGGTACATGGTATCATTTTCTGGTATCATTTTTCAGTTACCAAAGCAGTTCTTCAGGTGAATATGACTTTGTGGTTTGAGAGTCATATTTAAAACAAACTAGTGGGATAGTTTAAAATATATACACAACTGTATTTTAAAGAGTATGGGAGAGGAACTAAAGAGCCTCCTGATGAAGGTGAAAGAGAAGAGTGAAAAAGCTGGCTTAAAACTCAACATTCAAAAAGTGAAGATCATGGCATCTGATCCCATCACATCATGGCAAATAGATGGGGACAAAGTAGAAAAAGTGAGAGGTTTTATCTTCTTGGATTCTAAAATCACTGCATAAAATGACTGCAGCCATGACATTAAAAGATGCTTGCTCCTTGGAAGGAAAGCTATGACAGACCTAAGCAGCATATTAAAAAACAGACATCACTTCACTGACAAAGGTCCATATAATCAAAGCTATGGTTTTTCCCATAGTGTATGGATGTGAGAATTGGACCATTAAAGCCCTGAAGAATTGATGATTTTCAGTTGTGATGCTTTAGAAGACCAACACTTCAGAGTCCCTTGGAGAGCAAGGACATCAAACCAGTCAATCCTAAGTGAAGTCAACCCTGAATATTCACTGGGAGGACTGATACTGAAGCTGAAGCTCCAATACTTTGGCCACCTGATGCTAAGGGATGACTTATTGGAAAAGACCCTGATGATGGGAAAAATTGAAGGCAAAAGAAGGAAGGGGTGACAGAGAATGAGATAGCTAGGTAGCATTGCCAACTCAATGGACATAAATTTGAGTAAACTCTGGGAGATAGCGGAGGATAGAGGAGCCTGGCGTGCTGCACTCCATGGAGCTGCAAAGAGTTGGTCACGACTTAGTGAACAACAATAACATTTTCAAATACCTTTTGGTGAGGACAATTAAAATAATGTTGATGGTTCTTAGTGTACAAATACCATGATTCAGGAGAACATTGAGTACAAAGGCACTTTCTTCCTACATAGCTCATGATAGATTTTAGATATGCAAGTTATTTTATTTTTGAAGAAAATATATTTACCAAATTGGAAAAAAAAAAAAAAAACCATTGGAGCAATAAGTAGATTCTTGTCACAATGATAGCTAGAAAATACTAACAGATCCTATTTGTGACATCATGTCATGAATGGTCTATACTTGATTCAGTTTTCACAGATACCACTGAGGATGTATTTAAAAGGTGAGGAGTACCAAAGCCCTCTCATTGACAGAGGAAAGAACTACCTCTCAATAAGTATATATAATCTTAGATGTTTATATCTCATATTCTAGTGAGAGAAGATAAATTATGGTAGAATTGAGTGTGAGATTGCACAGTGAGAAAATGAGTGAAATTTTCCATTAAATTCTGAGTCATTGTGTGCCCCTGAACTTTTTAAGTATCCCCATTATTTTTGGTTCAGTTGTTCTTATAGTTGACTAGTCTTTGATTTATCCTATCTTCTCTCAGTTCTTGCAAAGGCAATGATAGACGTTGTGGTGTAATATAGAAAATTTTCAAAGTTTGTTCAAGCAATGGAACCTCTTTCTTCTCCTCTAAATGCAATCGTATTCATAATGCCATACAGATTGTAATAAAAGGAGAGCCCAAGTCATCCCCTGCTTACCGTTGCTTAATTAACAGTGTTTCATGAACTCTAAAAAAGGAATCAGCTTTTCCTAGCAATAAAAAACAAACGAACAAAAACATGTATTTTTGTTTGTTTTGAAGCTGAGGCTTCCTCTGCAACTAACTGTGGCATTTAAATGTAGTCTAATTTGATTTTATCCTTTTTTAATTCACACACTCTGTATGTTGAGGATCATGCATTACAGTGTAAGTTAAATTGTGGTGCAATGGCTAAACAGATTTAGCGTACTAAGTATATAGAATTTTTTAACATGATATTGACTGCTTGGTTGTTTCACAGTGTGTGCCTGTGGGTGAATATGAACATATACAAGTGTTCCATCTTCATCATGACGGATTTTTCATTGTTATAAACAGAAGCATCTTGCTAGGTCAGACTGACTGACAGTTGAAAATCTCATTACTTACAACTGTGCTATTGGCATATTCCTCTCACATGCAATATTTGGTGATAATGAACTTAAAACTTCCCCATTCTTTATAAATACTGGGAATTAGTTTAAATTTCAATCCCTACTTTTTATGACTTAAAAAAGTATATGTATCATCATTAGGTAGTTATTAGATGGTGAAACATATTGCTATAAAGGCATACTGTTAAAATAAATTTTTAGCAAAGAATCCAAGTCAGTTGTAATTAATACAATTATATAAAACTCCCAATTGAAAGTTGATAATTTCAGTAAGAGTTGCTGTGATGGTATCTCAGGCTCAGGTATTAGCTCATATTTGTTTTTTATTTAGAAGTGTGCTGAGGATAGACAACGTTTAATAAAGCAATGCCTTTAAAATCAAATCCTTTAATGAATGACTTTTAAGATTTATTGTATGTTCTCTCTCCTCATGATCTGCATGTACCCCTCTCCTGCCATTTGCCATTTTTAAAAGTGATTAGGTTCTTCATAGAGCAAATAGAACAGATTTGATTTCACTTTTTCCTATGTCAAGTAATTTTATATCAAGACTAATGAGATGAATGTTTTCCTACATTTATTCTTAGTACTGCATATCCTGTACTTGAATTGGTTTCATTAATTATGCATCCAGCACTCAAGAGAAGATGAGATATCCAGGAAAATAAGATGATATTTACTTTAAATCTCTTATTAACTTAATATTGGGTCCAAGTGAAACCTGTCTTAAAGCCTAATAGTACTGTGTTGCCAAGTGGTTCATTGACACTAATCAGATCCTGTTTGTGCTAATGACAGTCTACACTGTATTGTCTTCTCTCATCTGCTAATTCTAATTGAAATTGAGATTCTGTGCTTCTGTACTCACTTCTCATACTTAATTCAAATATGTGTATGTGTGTTCAGTATTTCTTCCTGCAATATAAGGAATACTAGTTCAGTCTTTTATGTGTATTTGGATTCAGCATTGTTTATATACATTCCTTCAAACTGAAGTCTCAAAAAATTTCTATATAATACTAAATCCATTATTGGTTGGTTCTAAGTCAGGAAAAATGGCTATATCAGGAAAAAAGTCTTAATATTAGCTTGTTATTTACCTAATGAAGGAAATACCTTTCTTTTTTGAGTTTGAATGACTTTTAGGTTGATACATGCTATCATCAGATATTTAGGTAAGATTATTGCTTTAAAATGTTTTAATACAAGACATTTGTTGTTTTCCTATAATTCACCTTTCAAAAATAAGACAGAGATACAAAAACTCTAGAGAGCATTTAAAATTTTTTATTTTTATCTGAAGGAGATATATTGGAGTTCCTTGCTTGTTTATTGAAGTTGTAAAGTATTCATTCTTTAAAAATAACTTATTAAGAAATATTTGACAGATGTTATGCTTTTAAAACTGGTAATGCTGGATCTGTTTTGTCTTTTTGTTTTTTTGTTTGTTTGTTTTGCTGTTAGGCAAATTGAGAGCTTACCCCATACTGCCAGAGCCTAATTTTGTCCAAATAAATGTTTTATATCTGTTACTGGAAAGCCCAGTGAAAGAGAACACTTGATTGAGCTTGTGGGGAGCAACTCCCCACTGAGCCTTTGCAGAACAACTGCATAAAGAAGAATGGAAAGTAGAACAGACACAAAGTTACAAGACAAATGTGCAGACTCCTGCTTGTAATGGTATTTCAGGGTTTAGCAAGCCATTAACTTTAATGCTGTAGAATTGCTGAAAGGAAGATTTAAAAATAAAAAGTTGTGACTATCCAGGGATTGAGATGCTGACAGATCCAGAAAGATCGTTTGCTATTGGAGAGGATCTCTAAGCATGAAAGCTCAGAGTCAATTGAAATATTGAAATGGTAATTGACTCTGCCTGAAAATCTGGTGGCCAGTACAGAGAAGAAAAATATAGAAATTGGCAAGTCATTGATGTTTTAAATATTAGGAAAGCCACTTTCTTAATATCTAAATCATTCCAAATATCACTAAATCTTTACAGCCTTACTTAAATTTTCTTTTATATATAATAATGAAAGTTGTGTGTGTGTCAAGTTGCTTCAGTCATGTCTGACTGTTTGTGACCCTATGGACTGTAGCCCAGCAGGCCCCTCTGTCCATGGGGATTCTCTGGGCAGAATACTGGAGTGGGTTGCCATGCCCTCCTCCAGGGGATCTTCCCAACCCAGGGATCTAACCCAGGTCTCACACATTGCAGGCAGATTCTTTACCATCTTAGCAACCAGGGAAGCCCAAGAATACTGGAGTGGTGGCCTATCCCTTCTCCAGGGGAACTTCCCGACCAGGAATTGAACTAGGGTCTCCAGCATTGCAGGTGGATTCTTTATTAGAATAAAGGAACCCAGCTAACCCGGGAAGCCCAATAAGGGTAGTTGCCTTTGTACAATTAAATTATCAGTAAGTACTTAAAATGAAAACTGTCAGTATTGTTGAAGATTTGCTTATCAAGTACTGGGGACAATTCCCCCATGAAATACCATGTTTTGTCCTGCTGAAGTATTAATCCCTGGTGCCCTTCTACATTTTCTAGAATAAGTCACCTTGGTGTATAACCCCTCAATACCTTCTACTACCCACTTCATCACTCATTCTCTATCTCTTATATTAATTTTAAAATATCACAAAAAGCTAGAAATTTTGTTCTTTTGAAAATAAGACATCAGTTTTAACCCTGGAATTGTGATCAAATTTTCTAATGATGTGACATTCTATTAGTGTTTTTAAGTTTTAAAACAATAGAAAAATAAGTGTGGTTACCTTTCAATTTTAATTTGCTATCCCCAGATTAGAGAGGGGAATCCTATCTAGGTTTGATTAATTAGCACTAAAAATGGTTCACAATAAATCTTTGTGTGTGATTCTTCTTAATATAAAAGGAACCTGACTTAGAGCCAAGTTACCAGCAAGAAATAAATGCCTTTTACAGTTACACTTATTTAGAGATAAGTCTTGGAGTGAAGCCACATGTGTAAAAGGAACCATGCATAGTTCATGATGGAAGAGAGTGCTGTAGATGGAAATGGAAACTTGCATCCTACCACAGGATAGAGACTAGAAAAGCACTTAATGCCAGCCAGGTGGCAATTACTCCTGTACACACTAACACACTCAGTACAAAGTTAAATGCTCTAAAGCAGCAGTGCCCAACATTTACACCAGGGACCAGTTTCATGGAAGAAAATTTGTCCATGGATTGGGGGTTTGGGAGATAATTTCAGCGTGATAAAAGCACATTACATTTATTACCCTTTATTTCTATTATTCCATCAGCTTCACCTCAGATCATTAGATATTATATCCTGGAGTTTGGGGACCCCTGCTCTAATGCACCAAGGAAATAATACCATATATACAACAAGATGTATTACAATCTTAAGGTATAGTCCTAGAGTTAGACTACTTGAATTTGATTCCCTGCTTTGTCACATACTAGTTACACGAGGTTGGCCAAATACTTATTTTTATGTGCCTGTTTCCTTAATACTGATGAGGTTTTAAAGGTTTTAAGGGTCAATATTTATATGGTTTTTAGTACAATACTAAACATCCAATTGCTAGATAAAAGTTTGGTACTGCTATTTATAAGGATAAAGATTTAATATCATGAAGCATTGCCTCATATCTCATTATAATCTTTAAGATATTATTTACACATAGCTTGAAAAGTCAGTGTAAATATCTTAATATTAATATTAGTATTAATATTATTAGATAATGCTCAATATCATTACAATTAATTAATAATAACATACTTGCTTTAATAGATTGGTATTTACAACATTGCTTTCAGTATTAGCAATGTGTCTGTGATAAACTGATTACACGTTATAGCAGGGTGGATAGTATAAACCTAAATAAATGACTACACATTTAATTGGATTCTTCCTGATTTTTAGTTTGCTTCCTAGAGTTTAAGGACATTCCAATGCCTGTAAAAGGAAACTGACCAGTTTTGTCATATTGTTTCGAAGATATTTTTGCTTTACAGATAAGACTTGGGGATCTACATTTAAAAAATTCCCAAAGAGTGAATATCAGTCTCAGTAGGTTGAAACATAAAGTACTTTTATTTATTTATTTATTTAATTTTTTTTTTCCTATACAATACTGTATTGGTTTTGCCATACATTGACTGGAATCTCCCATGGCTGTACATGAGTTCCCAATCCTGAATCCCCTCCCACCACCCTCCCCATATCATCCCTCTGGGTCATCCCAGTGCACTAGCCCCAAGCATCCTGTATCCTGTATCGAACTTAGACTGGTGATTCATTTCTTACATGATAGTATACATATTTCAATGCCATTCTCCCAAATCATCCCACCCTCTCCCTCTCCCACAGTCCAAAAGTCCGTTCTATACATCTGTGTCTCTTTTGCTGTCTCGCATACAGGATTACCATTACCATCTTTATAAACACACAGAAATCCCTTGCGTTCCTATACACTAATAATGAGAAAGTAGAAAAAGAAATTAAGGAAACAATTCCATTCACCATTGCAATGAAAAGAATAAAATACTTAGGGATATATCTACCTAAAGAAACTAAAGACCTATATATAGAAAACTATAAAACACTGATGAAAAAAATCAAAGAGGACACTAATAGATGGAGAAATATACCATGTTCATGGTTTTGAAGAATCAATATAGTGAAAATGAGTATACTACCCAAAGCAATCTACAGATTCAATGCAATCCCTATCAAGCTACCAGCTGTATTTTTCACAGAGCAAATAACTTCACAATTTGTATGGAGATACAAAAAACCTCGAATAGCCAAAGCAATCTTGAGAAAGAAGAATGAAACTGGAGGAATCAACCTGCCTGACTTCAGGCTCTACTACAAAGCCACAGTCATCAAGACAGTATGGTACTGGCACAAAGACAGAAATATAGATCAATGGAACAAAATAGAAAGCCCAGAGATAAATTCACACACCTATGGACATCTTATCTTCAACAAAGGAGGCAAGAATATACAATGGAGAAAAGACAATCTCTTTAACAAGTGGTGCTGGGAAAACTGGTCAACCACTTGTAAAAGAATGAAACTAGAACACTTTCTAACACCATACACAAAAATAAACTTGAAATGAATTAAAGATCTAAAGGTAAGACCAGAAACTATAAAACTCCTAGAGGAGAACTTAGGCAAACCACTCTCTGACATAAATCACAGCAGGATCCTCTATGATCTACCTCCCAGAATACTGGAAATAAAAGCAAAAATAAACAAATGGCTAATTAAAATTAAAAGCTTCTGCACAACAAAGGAAACTATAAGCAAGGTGAAAAGACAGCCTTCTGAATGGGAGAAAATAATAGCAAATGAAGCAACTGACAAACAACCAATCTCAAAAATATACAAGCAACTTATGCAACTCAATTCCAGAAAAATAAATGACCCAATCAAAATATAGGCCAAAGAACTAAATAGACAGTTCTCCAAAGAATACATACAGATGGCTAGCAAACACATGAAAAGTTACTCAACATTACTCATTATCAGAGAAATGCAAATCAAGACCACAACGAGGTACCATTTCACACCAGTCAGAATGGATGCAATCCAAAAGTAAAGCAATAAATGCTAGAGAGGGTGTGAAGAAAAGGGAACCCTCTTACACTGTTGGTGGGAATGCAAACTAGTACAACCACTATGGAGAACAGTGTGGAGAATCCTTAAAAAACTGGAAATAGNTCAAGCAATAAATGCTGGAGAGGGTGTGAAGAAAAGGGAACCCTCTTACACTGTTGGTGGGAATGCAAACTAGTACAACCACTATGGAGAACAGTGTGGAGAATCCTTAAAAAACTGGAAATAGAACTGCCTTATGACCCAGCAATCCCACTGCTGGGCATACACACTGAGGAAACCAGAACTGAAAGAGACACATGTACACCAATGTTCATCGCAGCACTGTTTATAATAGCCAGGACATAAAGTACTTTTAAAATAAACCTACATGAGACGAGTTTGTAGATAAATTTCAAAAGATCTGCTGATTCATGTTGAGGGTTTGACAGAAACAGCAAAATTCTGTAAAGTGATTATCCTTAAATAAAAAAAAAGATCTTGAGCCAGTCATACTGCTTACTATAGACATTAACATATAACCAGAAAATAATTGTATAATATATATAAATTATAAAGTTATTTTTAAATGTCCAGCAGACCAAGACATTCAACCCTATAAAGAGTTTCAATGCTGTAAGAAATTATGATGTATTCTATGACTGTGTGCCTTTGAATACCAATAAATATTTAATTTTTGTTTTATTGCACTAGTCTCATATCATATGAAAATATTTGTTCTCACACATATCAAGTTATATTCTTCCATTTGAAAGCAATCTTTTTCTGAGTCGTATGGATTATTTCTAAAATGGGTCAAGAATGACAACTTCACATAACTTGAAACATCTGCTTTTGATGCTGAATAACTGCCGGTTTGATTTTATAAATAGATTATTTTAAATATGGAAATTCATGGTTTTGTAGTAGATGAAAATGAGATCTTAATATTTTATAAGCAACTTCTTTTTCCATTTATAATAGAATAGTAAGTAGCAATGAATTATTATTAAATTTCTTCAGTATAGCTGATATTGAGCACATTTAAACTTTTATAACTTGCTCTTTAATTATTCTGTAATATTTTATGCATATAGATTAAGTTCTTTAATACATGAAAAGAGATAATTATGTTAGTAACAATAATGTATGAGTTGATGTTCTTCTTGACTATAAAGCAGAATAAAAAAGGAAAGTGATTTAAAACCTTTAATGAAAAATTATATCTGGGTTTAATATCCTTTTGCTTACATACTAGTAATTACATTCATTAAAGTTTTAATTTCAAGCAATATTGCCTAGATGAAATTAGGTAAACATTTCCTGTTAGTATCTGTTTATATTCTGAATATCATTGCCTTTTACTCATTTCTTGTAATCTACATTCAATTATAATGATCTTTTCTCATGTAATGCTTACCCATGTTGTAATAATGATGCATGTACTGCAAAATTATATAAAGAGCTTCTTAAAGATGTGAAATATTTATTATACATATAAAATCTATATTGTCATCCTAGCTGAGTTTCTTTTTAATAAGTACTATGTCTTCTTTAAAACATTTAAATTAATAGTCCTTGGAATAATAGCCTACTGTTTTAGATAAAAGTTTATATATTTTTTGCCAAATTCAGTCAATATTTTTTATAGTTATACAGATAATTATTTGTTATTGCAATATAACTGCTACATAATGTCATATTAGTTTCTGCTGTACAACAAAGTGAATCAGCTATATGTATACATATACAGAGTACTTGGCAAATGTTGATATTCCAGTCAATAACTGCCAAAGTAGTTTCTTTTTTTAATGGAGTTGAGGCTGAGCGATGGTCACGAGCAAGCATGATTCATCTTTAAAAACGAATTTGGCTTTATTTTTTAAACCTATATAAAGGAAGAAATCAAAATTTTCAATTTCTTCCAGAATCTTCCCCATGCTGATATCCTTATTGTATAATGTACACTCTTCATTCTAAGATATGTGAAGAAAGGAAAGAAAAGGTGGGAGAAAAAGAGATTTACAAGTGGTAGAACATGCAGTGATTATAATAATTAAAATTATCCCTGTAGGGATTTTTACACAATGATGTACATTCTTCAGTCTATGCAAAACAGAATATAAATGCCTCCGAAATACAAGTGGAATAGATTCTTGATTGCTTGAAATAGACTTGCAGTTTTCTGTCCATGCTTTTTTTTTTTTTTAAGAATCCTAATTTTCAAATAAAACCTAATGAATAAAATGGATGATACAAGTAAAAAACTAAAATCAACTTAATACAGAGGAAACACAATTACAAAAACTAAAAGAACAGAGTAGAGATTTACCTTCCCTGAACATACTGATTAAATTTTCCCATCCTATTCTGATTTTTTCTTAACTAGATATAACTCAATGCCATCTTTAAAGGAGATATCTGCATTTTGTTAATTTTTTAAATATAGTTATTATAAATCATTACAACATTCTTAATTTTGATGCAGTCTAAATGAAATGTGAGACAGAGTAATTAATCATATTTACCATATTTTCTTAATTATCATATTAGTATAATTATTATTATTACTCTGTTATTATCCTTTTGTACTGCACAATCTACTGAATATTGGTAGTTTAAGTCAAGTCTCAAGAGTTTAATTTTATCTAATGTGGGAAATTAGAGCTTTGAAAATGAAGAGTGGGTTTTTTTAAAATCAGTTTTACATGATTTTTAGTATCAGTCAAAAATAGGAAAATCATTTGTGATATATTTGTAGATAAGCCATTCCCAAATTAATGAGGTCAATGTATTACTTACAGATAATGTAATTATGACCCAGAAATTAATGTATATTGTCTTCCAAGCAGGATGAGTGTCTCTTCATAAGTTAGAGAAATGAAGGAGGAAAAAATTGTCAGGTCTTTAGAAAAAGGTTTGCCATACAAATAAGATGTATTATTTTTTCCTAATAAGTTCATAATATCTGAGCAGATAATTTCATAATATCAAGGAAACATACACACATATATTTTAGATTTTTCAGAATTGCTTGTAGGATTTATTAGGTCTGCATTTTAGGTCCACAACTCAGGCAGAGCAGCACATAAGGGAACTATAGAACTTAGTGGAGAAAAGTAAACAAACAAAATTATTTTAGCAAGATGATATATATTAATTTCTGGATCATAATTACATTATCTGTGCTAATATATTGACCTGATTTGGAAATGGCTTACCTACAAATACACCACAAATGGTTTTCCCATTTTGATTGATACTGTTCATTCTCAAAGCTCTAATTTCCTATAGGAGAAGGGGATGGAGGAGGATGAGATGACTGGATGGTATTACAGACTCAATGGACATGAGTTTGAGCAAGCTCTAGGAGGTGGTGATGATTAGGGAAGCCTGGTGTGCTGCAGTCCATGGAGTCGCAAAGAGTTGGACATGACTGAGCGACTGAACTGAATTCAGCTCCCATGCAAGAAGTGAAGATATTATAGAAGTTTGAAGTTTGAGTAGCCAAAAAACTGATGCCTATAAATTCCATTGCCCAGTTAATATTTGTTTTATTTTTATAATTATTCTTAGAATCATATTTAACTAGAAATTGATATTAATTAAAATGTTCACTAAGAAGATTATAGACAAGTATCATTAGAAATTGTAAATGCATCTGTCATAGGTTTATAAAAGCCATGACTAAGGAAAAAAATAGCAGTAAAAAAGGGAGTGATAGGAAATCATTGGTTGTATTATGGAAAGAAAAAAATAAAAACCAAGATAGACTAATTACAACTAAAAGATAAGAGAGCTAAGGTAATTCCAGAGAACAATTCCAACAAGTTTCATTATAAAATATAATATTTGGTGTCATGAGGCATTGAGATGTGTGTTTATATATATAAGTTGATGGCTGTGTGTATGCTTGCATGTATTAGTATATCACATGAATAGAAATAAAAGTGAAACTACAAACTTTGTAATATGAAAAGTAATACAGACTGAGACAGAGAGTGCTGAAGACAGCTTTAAAGAATATTATATGTAAGGAGTGTGATGGACAAATGGAATTAGAGAGGAAGTGACTGGTGATACAGCTAATATACTATAGCAGACCCGTCTGATGGAAGCTAAAGGATGAGAAATTTTCAAAAAAGCTGTACATATTTTGGACTTCCCAGGTGGTGCCAGTGGTAAAGAACCCACCTGTTGATGTAGGACACATAAGAAACATGGGTTTGATCTCTGGGTTGGGAAGATCCCCTGGAGGAGGGCATGGCAACTCATTCCAGTATTCTTGCCTGGAAAATCCCATGGACAGAGGAACCTGGCAGGATACACCCCATACAGTCACAAAAAGTCAGAGATGACTGAAGTGATGTAGCAAACATGTTCAAGTAGCACTTAAATCAAGCCTCCATCACAGTTATTAGACTACTAAGAGTCAAATTACAGAGCATAAAGGAACAAGATGGTAAGATATGGAGCTAGCTGTTACAGATTAACAGCCAGCTCCATATGGAACATCCAGCTCCATATGGAAAGTAATGGAAAGCTCCATTATGGAAAGTAATGCTCAAAATTCTCCAAGCCAGGCTTCAATAGTACGTGAACTGTCTGTGAACTTCCAGATGTTCAAGCTGGATTTAGATAAGGCAGAGGAACCAGAGATCAAGTTGCCAACATCTGCTGGATCACTGAAATCTATTTATGCTTTATTGACTATGCCACAGACTTTGACTGTGTGGATTACAATAAACTGTGGGAAATTCTTCAAGAAATGGAAATACCAGACCACCTGATCTGCCTCCTGAGAAATCTCTATGCAGATCAGGAAGCAACAGTTAGAACTGGACATGGAATGACACACTGGTTCCAAATCGGGAAAGGAGTACTTCAAGGCTGTATATTGCCACCCTACTTATTTAACTTATATGCAGAGTACATCATTTGAAATGCCAGGCTGGAAGAAACACAAGCTGGAATCAAGATTGCTGGGAGCAATATCAGCAACCTCAGGTATGCAGATGGCACCATCCTTATGGCAAAAAGTAAAAAAGAACTAAAGAGCCTCTTGATGAAAGTGAAAGAGGAGAGTAAGAAAGCTGGATTAAAACTCAACATTAAAAAGGTAAAATCATGGCATCCAGTCCCATCACTTAATGGCAAATAGATGGGGAAATAACGGAAACAGTGAGAGACTTTATTTTGTGGGGCTCCAAAATCACTGCAGTGGTGACTCCAGCCATAAAATTAAAAGACACTCACTCCTTGGAATAAAAGTTATGGTCAACCTAGACAGCATATTAAAAAGCAGAGACATTATCTTGCCGACAAAGGTCTGTCTAGTCAAAGCTATGATTGTTCCAGTAGTCATGTGTGGATGTGAGAGCTGGACTATAAAGAAAGCTGAGCACTGATGAATTGATGCTTTTGAACTGTGCTGTTGGAGAAGACACTTGAGAATCCCTTGGACTGCAAGGAGATCAAACTAGTCAAACATAAAGAAAATCAGAGCTGAATATTCATTGGAAGAACTGATGCTGAAGTTGAAACTCCAATACTTTGGCCACATGATGCGAAGAACCGACTCATTGGAAAAGACCCTGATGCTGGTCAAGATTGAAGGCAGGAGAAGGGGCTGACAGAGGATAAGATGGTTGGATGGCATCACCGACTAGAAGGACATGAGTTTGAACAAGCTCTGGGATATGGTGACGGACAAAGAAGCCTGACATGCTGCAGTCTGTGGGGTCACAAAGAATCAGACACGACTGAGTGACTGAATTGAACTATTATGGATTACTCAATTTTAAAAGTTGTCCAGTGGAAGAAGTGAGTAAAAAATTGGATTTTATTTTTGTCCTCAATTTTTTAAATAATATCTTATAATTTATGTTTCAGTGGAAATATCATAAACTTTTCAGAGTATCCACTAATCTGAGAACTTCAAAAAGTGATTGAACTATATTCACTAAAGTCATGTGCTATAGTCTTGCCTGACTCTGTAATGCATTAAAAAAACAAATTATTTATTTGGCTGGGCTTTGTCTTTGTTTCCACGTGGGCTTTTTCCTAGTTGCAGTGAATGGGGGCTACTTTTGCATTTCAGTGTATGGGTTTTTGATTGTGGTGGCTTTTCTTGTTGCGGAGCAGAAGCTCTAAAGCCTTAGGGCTTCAGTAGTTGCAGTGCATGGGCTCAGTAGTTGAGGTGCATGGGCCCAGTAGTTGCAGTTCCCAGGCTAGAACACAGGTTCAGTAATTGTGTCATATGGGCTATAATGCATTTTGCTTCCAGGGTGTTTCTGTATTATGTTTACAGCCATCTCAAGACTCAGGGTTCCAATGTGCTAAATGTTAATATGCCCTATTTTATTGCAAAGTATTTATGAGGTTAATTCCATAGATTAAGTTGAACATTAAAATGTATTGCATTGACAACAAAAAGATTTATCAAATAAGGTCTAAAATTTCAGAAATTAGTGCAAAAGTAAAAAAAAAAAAAAGGTGGAAAAGGATAAAGTATAGGCCAGAAGAAAAGAACCAATGATGTGAAATAATTACTACTTTATGACCTAAATGGAATGTAAATGATTTAGGTCATAGAGAAAGCAATAAGGGACAAGATATGTAGCATATTTTAGGAATTAAAATAATTTTCACTTTATTAATTTATGTTATTTTCTTTGACAAAATATATCTAGAAAATATAGAAAGTGTCTAATTATAAGGGACTGGAATGCTAAAGTAGGAACTCAAGAAACACCTGGAGTAACAGGCAAATTTGGCCTTGGAATGTGGAATGAAGCAGNAGGGTTTTTTGTTTTTATGATATTGAGTTGCATGAGCTGTTTGTATATTTTGGTTCTGTTTTAATCATTCACGAAGGCATCCAGAACTCAGTCTCTGATTCTTTTGAGATCAGAGGACTTGGTAATCTCAGAATGTCATCCCTTGTCTGTATGATTCTTATTGTTACCACAAAACCCCCAAACTTCACAGAACCATCTGGTTCTGTATGGTTTTATATAGTGAAGAGATTCCATATTCAGAATGGGCTGAGCTTCTTTGGCGTTCAGATTCTTTGTCCAGATGCTTTTAGCTCAGACATAAGTGGATATCTTTCTATCTTCCAGTCTTTAGATTCTGTTTTCTGATTAGATTAGTCTTTTCATGGGATGACAGAAAGGAAAAGCGCATTCTTTTCAGGGAAGCTCTCATCTCCTACCTTTGTAATATGAGTGTGGTCTGGCTGGACCTCACAAGATAATTTAGTAACTAACCTGATGTGAATATCAGTGTTGTATGATCATTTTCATGTCAACTTCTTTTTATTTTCTTTCAGAATTTTTAAAATTTAGGTACAGTGGATGTATACCAGAGATGGCTGGATGGCATCACTGACTCGATGGACGCGAGTCTGAGTGAACTTCGGGAGTTGGTGATGGACAGGGAGGCCTGGCATGCTGCGATTCATGGGGTTGCAAAGAGTCAGGCACGACTGAATGACTGAACTGAACTGAACTGAATAGTGGACGTATAGTATTATATAATTTACAGGTGTACAATGTAGTGATTCCCAATTTTTAAAGGTTATACTCCATTTATAGTTACTACAAAACATTGGCTATATTCCTGTGTTGTACAGTATATCCTTATAGCTTATTTTATACCTAATAGTTTATACCTCTTAATCCCCTACACCTGTCTCACTCCTCTCCTCTCCACTTCCCTCCCTTCTCCCCATTGGTAACCACTCATTTGTTCTCTATATCTGTGAATCTGCTTCTTCTTTTTTTTTGTTATGTTATGTTCACAAGTATGTTGTATTTTTTTAGATTCCACACATAAGTGATATAATACAGTGTTTATCTTTCTCTGTGTGACTAATTTCAGGCTTTCCTAATAGCTCAGTTGGTAAAGAATCCACCTGTAATGCAGGAGACCCCAGTTCCATTCCTAGGTTGCGAAGATCCCCTGAAGA
>SJYW01025724.1:386588-398215 GCA_006410735.1 Raphicerus campestris | reverse complement strand
ATCACTTTCATCCTAGTAAATTTGACAGTGAAGTTGAACTGCAGTTATTATTTATCCTTATTCTTCATATGAAGACAAGGATACCCCCCAAATTAAATGATTTTTCAAAATTACACAAATAATGAGTGAAAGACCATCATGAAAGACAATTATGTCAGGATTCTTAAATTTTGTCATCTTTTCTATCATGTTTCAGAACCTCTAAAGAGACTTTAATGTTTTCACAACTCCAACAGTCTCAACCTGCAATGAAAACTAGTCTTCTGGGGAATCATTTGTGATCTGCAATTTCAGTAAGATCTTTAAGGATTAAAAGGTATAGGAGGGCTAAGAAAAACACTTCCCAAACTTCATTAATATTATCCCTTGGACAAAGTCCAAGAAGTCTAGTTATGTTGGTCTCTGCACTCCATAGGACTTCTTGGGATTGTATCATGGGACCCAGGTCAATGAGAGCATTATAAAACTTCTAAACTCCAAATATGGAACTTAAGAAAAAAAACTCCATTGGCTTAAAAGAAGTTGCTAAATATTCTCCTCAAATGTGAGAGCATCATAAATCATGAGCTCCAGGGAGGTGAAGTGACACTTGATGCTGTGATCCACATCATCTTTATAGATAGAACAAGAGCAACATGGCTCTTCTTTGTAGACTACCTCTGTGCCCTACCTAGCACCTTTATTATGAGTCTCACCATTCTCACCATCAATCTGCCTTGTGATGCTCAGAAAGAAAGCTGTTGTTATGCCCTTTGAAGCAAAACAGAGAGATGTATATCACTGATTATCAGCTAAACTAATGGTAAAGCCAACCATCAAATGAAGAGTTCCCGGATTTGGGCATTTATGTTGAGTTTCTATTATGTGTCAGATATAAATTTGATTAATATTCTTTCACATTATTTTAACCTTTATTTAAATATTTACTGATCCCTACTTTTTTACTAAATACTGTTCTTTGCGCATTCTTGTATGCAGCCATGAACCAGATGGATAGTATTCTTGTTTTTGAGTACCTATAACAACTTAAAATATGTTCATCATTCTACTACAGATTATGAACAAAGCTTATAAGAGGTAAAAAGCTTATCCAAGTCCACATCACTAAATTTAGACAAAACATTATTCAAACTCATGGTCATTTGTTGTGAAGTCAGTGATAAGTCTGTTACCCAGACAAGGTGCAAAATATAAGAAATATACAGAAGATTTAGGAAATATTTACTAATAAGTTTAATAATAAAATACCTATCAAAATATTATTTAATAATAATAATATATATAACTGTTTATAATAATTGTGTATAAACAGCATGTTTATAATGTATAAATCATGTTATATGTGAAAATAACTCAACAACAAATATAAGAAAAACATTCTTGCAGTCAAATAATGAGTGCTCTAGCAGTTTTGTGTTTGAGTATAAGGAAAAGGGTGTCAGAAAGGTTTCCATGGTGAATTCAATTTTATGCAGTATGGCTACAGGTAAGTGAAGAACAGGTGTCCAGGGGAGATAAACCAACATGTTGGAAATCACAGAAGGGGAGAGACATATAGGTGGACCATATGAAGTTAAAACATAAATAAAGTAGCTCTTTTAGAAAAGTAAATATCAAGATGTCAATGGGATGTATTTATATGATACTGAAAGCCAAGAGGAAAGTTCATATTTTTAGGAGTCTTAGGAACCTAGTGTATTGATGTTCAAAAGTAATTTATAAAAAAAATATCTTTAGGAGAGAGGAAACAATATGCAGTAGAGGAAGCTCCTGAAATTTCAGCCTTTCAAAGATGCACAAAGTTTATAACTATGTATGGAACAATTCTCTTTGAAAGAAATCCAGAAATTAGCTGAGTGACTCCTACACTTTGGGTCATTAAGAAAATACCCAGACCAAAATGGGTAGGAAATTCTACCTCTGGAACAGTGCCATACAGTCAGGAGGGAATTCCTAACTTTCAGATTCTCCTATAAGAATGAAAATGAAGGATTTGGACCACAAGTATAGTGTGCCAACATTTAAGGCTCTGGTACATGGAGCAGTCCCCACAAACATCTAACACTGAAAGCCAAAATAACTTGTGTCCATGGGATCTGGAAGACTATAGCAAACTTGAAAGACATGTGCATGTGAGCCTTCACAGCAACTGTCCCTCCAGGGCCTAGCACAGAAGAAGCCGGCAACAAATGCTAATCTGCAGATCTTTCAGTGAAAGGGGCTTGGCTGCATACTTTATAAGTTATTGCTTGAGGGTCAAACTTCTAATTTAGCATGTATCGATGTCTGACTACAATCCTCTCCAGAGCTAGAGGGAACTGATGGGCACTTTCCCTGCCTTTGTTGCTCCAGTGATAAAACCAGGTTGCCATCATCTTTCTATGGGGGACTTGTACATATATCTGCAACCCCTGGTGGCTCAGATGATAAAGAATCTACCTGCAATGCAGGAAACACAGGTTCTATCCCTGGATCTGGAAGGTTCCTTGGAGAAGGAACTGGTGACACATCTTGTATTTTGGAGAATTCCTTGCCTGGAGAATTCCATGGACAGAAGAGCCTGGCAGGCTACAGTCCATAGGGTTCCAAAGTGTTGGACACGACTGAGTAACTAACATTGTCACTTAGTTTTTCACTTTCATATCGTGTATGTATGTTCAAAGGATCATACATATATAAAGTACATTAAAAGGGTCATATATATAAAAGAAAGGATAATATTTTCAGTAAATGTTGTGGGTAAACTGGCTATCATGTAAAAAATATTGCAGGACTTCTATCTTAAAAACATTCACAGTAATCAATTCAAAATGGATTAAAGGTTTGAATGTAAGTCTCAAACCCATAAAAACAGAAAATTATATCATCACACATCTGTTAGAATGCCTATTATCAGAGAAGAGATAACAAGGGCTAATCATTTTAAACTGTTGGTGGGAATACAAACTGTTATAACCACTGTGGAAATCAATGTGGAAATTCCTTAATAAATGAAAGATTGAAGTATTATATAATCCAGTAATCCCACTTCTGGGACTATTCTCAAAGAAAATGAAATAATAATCACAAAGAGATATGTGTACCCCCATGGTCACTGCAGCATTATTGCCAAGGTATGGGAACAATCTAAACGTACATCAAAAGATAAATGGATACAGAACATGTGATCTGTCTTTTCTATTTCTCACATGTGTATTCTTGGCTCTTGACAAATGTTAGCAATTATTATCACTAATATTGATATCACTTTATTTACAAATCAGAAGTCAAGGCCATGTTTTATGAAGGCTATATTTTATTCTTTTCATTTTTGAAAGCTAACAGATCCTAAGAAGCTAAGATATCTGCTTCTGCTTCAACACAGTGACCATCTCCCTTTGCCCAGCCTCTTCTGCCTTAGCTCCAGTGCCACCAAACTATTATGTATAAGTGACCCTGGTACAGTTCATGATACTTCTACATTAGCCTTGTATTCCTATATTAATTCGTGGATTTTGTCCTGTTCTCATAACCCACATCTTCCTCAGAAAACTGAACCCCCCCAATAAAAGAGAGGGCATGACCTATTTGAACCCCTATAGAACTTGAGCACTATCTCTAAGTCCTAGCCTTTCTGGCTGCATCTGTGGATTCTAACCATGACACCTGTCTGAAAGCTTTTCCTCATAGAGAAGTAGGAACTCTTGCCTACTTCTCTTCTTGCAGTTTTGCTCATTGAATGGCTCTCTCCTCCCTCAAGGCCAGGGCACACCCAAATTTTTATGAAAAGGTCTGGATAAGCAGTTTATGTGAATCATATAGAATCATATGGTCTTTGTCATAGCTACTCAAGTATGTCATGGTGTCATGAATGCAGCCATGGAGAATACATAGATTATGAACATGGTGGTGCTTCAATAAAACTTTATTTACAAATCAGAAGGGATGCAGATTTGGCTGTGTATTAGTTTCATTTTGGGGCTCCTGTTTTAGGCCACCTGCAGGCTCTTTTGGTTTACTTGATTCTTGTGGGGTAATCCAGCCAGGGCTACTAGCTGTGCCAAAGATAGGACATGTGCAGTAGATAAAGAAGAATAAAATTTTCATTTCAGTAGTTTTTCCCTTGAATCTCAGAAACAACATTTAGGATGTATCTTGACCTTGTTTTTCTCCATTCTCCTTTAATAAGTAGCTCAGGCTCTTGCTTGTAGGATAAGAATGCCTAAGCAACATAAACACAAACTGTCACTGATGGTTAGTTAGGGACACACTTTCATAAGCATGCTGCACACTTGCAAGGTTGCCTCAAGCTTGCCTTTCTATCTGGCAGCAGGTGGAGTTTCAGGTTTCTCATCACTAGAAAAATAATGTAATCCCCATTTCAGATTGGAAAAAGGCTCCTAGGAATAAACCTTGAATATGCGGCTTGTGTTTCAGGAAGAAAGAAGCAGATCTCAACTGAGAGAATGGAATTACTGACCTCTGGGGAACTTCTTGAGAGTTAATGACAGAGCCAAGCGCTGTTCCTCCTTAAATCTAAGGCTGTCCTTACACCTCTGCTTTGTCTGCTCTTCTGCTGAGGGGCCATGCCCTATTGCTTAATATTTTCTTTTTCTCTTATACATCCAGCTACTTCCTCTGAACTGAATTGCTATTTTTAAACACAATTAAGTCTCTTCCGAGTAATACCAAACCAAAAATAAACTGACCTTTCCTCACTTCCTCTTCCCCATATTTTTTATTTCACCTTGTGTCTATTAGCTGTCTCCATTTCATGCCACTTACCCCTCAGTTCTTCTAATCTGCTTTCTCACCTCATCTTTCCACTAAATCAAGTCTTGTTAAAGACCAGTGATATATGGGTTGTTGAATTCAATAAGCATTTTTCTCTCCTCAGTTCATTTGATTCTGAATGACATTTGATATCCTTGACCTCTCCTGCTTCCTTAAAATACTCTACCTCCTGAGTTTCCATGACAAAACTCTTCCTGAATTTCCTTCTCTTGCCACTCACTTTGCCCTGTTCTTGTTGAGTACTACATTTTCTCATCTTTACTACCTGAGTGTCATGGGGTTCTTGTTTCATACTAACCACTAGTCAAATCCCAGAATATAATTGGTCATGAAAGAAAGTCTGTAACACTGCTGTGTCCCTGTGTTTCTTCTTGCTTTGCAGTTCTTAACAGCAGCATTACTTTTTAAATTCTGAATCCTTGGCCTTTTTTCGGTAATAGAAAATGCTGATATCAGTGGAGCCCAATGGGAATTTTACATTGACTTAATCTTTACCTGAGCCTTCTCTCACCTAAAGCTTCAGTCTCACTCAGTTCATCTATTTCTCTGATCTTTGATACATCTGTTGGAACTAGTTCCAAGTAGCTCCCTTCCCCCTATCTTGACATTAGGACCCTTAACTGACAATTGAAAAAGAGTTTTAAGTTAAAAAGTTTTCATGATAACATGTCATGCTAATGGCTCTAATGGATTCACATGTTAAGATAACAGTTTCCATAAGAGACTAGGGCTTTTATTAAACTTTTAATATTGCAAGCAAAGGTGGCCAAGGCCCCAGAATATAGGCTGTGGGAGGTCTGTTTGTGATGGTACTGGGGCCAAGTAGGATATGCCAACATAAAGAAACCTAGACATAATGTATGAAATTATGCTTAAAATAATTGAAGTAATTCCAGAGAAGGAAGTAGAGTTAAGCTACCAAATATTTTGACTCCATTATGTTTGTGTGAGACACTTAACTTATTCTGAGAGTCATTAATTCAATTTTAACCCTAGAAACTATTCAGTTTTTCACTAGGGATGCAATTTTGGCCTTCATTTGAGAGTAATTGTTTGTCTGATAATTTCATGTTTTTGGGTCTCTGCTGTATTGTCTGGAAACCATCCCATGGATCAAGAGTTATGAAACAGAAAAGACAAACAACTAGACAGCTTCAATGAGACTCATAACAGTGCTCCAACCGGATGGTGGCATTTAAGATAGATGGCAAATGCCAATTCTGAGGCATTTCTCTAAGTGTTTTGTGTCTCCCATTAGAAAAATAATGCAGCCAACATCTAATTTGCAAGTTGAAAATTGCAAATCCAACTCTTGGGAGAAAATTGGGTGAATCACAAGAGACTATTGCTTAAGTTTCACATGAGTAAATAAATTGGCTGTGTGGGTATTATTCAACACTTAGAGCCACAAAATACATTTTTCTATCATTTTATTTGCAGAAGAATAGTACAATTATTTTCAGAATAATTAACTCCTCAGTTTAGTGACAATTATGTTCCATTATAATAATTAAAATCACACCCTGCTATTTGGATGAACTCAGTAGAATAATGATTTCTTAGGGGAAGATTTAATCAGATCATTATTTTTCTCCAGAATTAAAAATATCTGTAAATTATTTTCATTCATTGTACCACTGCTTCATTTTGAATATTTTTGCTCTCCTATGGAAATAAATATCACAAAATGGAAGTCTTAACCCACCCTTGAACCATCTGTGCATTATAATAGTTATTGGAGGTATGCCGTGACTTGGCAAAATGCAGAGCTCATGGCTGGGCATAACAGCAGAGATACAGATGGTGGGAGTACCTGAAATCAGGTGGGTGGAAGCAGGTGGTGAGCAGAATAGTGGTGTTTCAGGAGACTGATCTCTTGAAAGGAGAGGCCTAGTAAGTGAGTGGGAGAATATTAAGAAGAATCAAAAGCCCTCCTTCATCCTAAGATGAAGTTGAGGAGAGCTCAGAAGAGTACTAGGCCCCTATGCAAAAGGGCTGGAGTTCAGGAAACCACTCTTGCTTTAAGGATGAACTGAAGTATAAAGCTGAAAACCAAGGGAAAATGTGTTAGATCAGTTAAGTAGGGACTGGGGAAGAAATAAGGCTTTTTGGACATTGCGATGGTCTAGTTCACCCTGAAGTGTCTTTGATACTGGAATCAAATCTGTGAGATAATTAAGCCTACTTGAGCAATTGGTAGTCTATTGGTAGTTACTACTAAAGCTACATTCTTTCATCTTAGCTTGAGTTACCTTGTATACTGGATGCAGAGGGCAGGGAATGACCATTTGGATTAACTAAGAGAGGGGCTGGGCATCTTGACAAGAAAAACCTAAATCTGGGACATCAAGGCAAAAGAGTGATAATAAAGCCAAGAGTGCTNCTTGAGTTACCTTGTATACTGGATGCAGAGGGCAGGGAATGACCATTTGGATTAACTAAGAGAGGGGCTGGGCATCTTGACAAGAAAAACCTAAATCTGGGACATCAAGGCAAAAGAGTGATAATAAAGCCAAGAGTGCTCTCATTCATTAAATTATAGTAAGTTGCTCTATGTCCCCTTTTATATGACATTGTGAATGTGACTAACTTGGGAGTAAAAGGTAGTTTCTCACCAATGGTCAGAGCCTACTAGACTGAAAAAAAGTCTGCTGATGCAGAAACCAAGACCCTAACAATGTCTGCCATATTTGTTGAGTGCAAATGAATGAATAAATGAATAAAACAACAGCAAATGAATTCTGTCACTTGCAGAGCTCTCAAGCTCTCTGGACATGGGAGCAGGGTCAGAGGTCATGATTCATTGACTGGTTCTTTCTTATTTTCTAATCTTTTACCATTTTTGTCCCGTTAGTGTAAATGCATATCTCATGAAATTGAAACGTTAGAGCAACAAGAGGATCAGGGAAACATTATGAATTCTGGCAGAGAACAGCTTCTCTCAAAACAATAAAACAAAAACAGAACATGAAAAATCTTCTAAGGAGAACTAGAGTTTACCTGGGGGCTGGAATAAGACAGGAGGCACTGTAAGAATTCCTAATTAAAGGATGAAAAGATGGATATCTAGCCTTCTTAAAGAGACCTGGGTACACTGAACATGATTCTTCTACTCTACCTTGTGGGTATAATGAATTCTCTCTTAACAAGGGTACTCAATAAGACTTCAGGCTAGGAAAAAGGAAATTCTTGACATTATTATTTTTAGAAGAAGCTATAAAAGCTGCTGGTGGCTCAGTACTAGAATGAGATGATGAAGGAGTTTGTCTGTTATTTTAACAGTGTAAGTAGAGTTAGCATTGGCAGTGTATAAAAAGGTACACCCAGTGAGATAAATGAACAACATGGATCCTTTACTCAGTGGGACTGAGTCTTACAAATGTGGAGTGCAGGTAAGATCCTTTAAGGATGGACACAGTGGGAAGTTATCTGCCGGTTCTTCAGAATTAGTACCATCTATGTCTTACTTTTCACTCCACCCATAAAACCAACACATATGCATCAGAAAACATTTTTCTTTTAGTCATTCGTGCTGTATCCTTTTGCTTGGACTCAGCTCTTTCAATTCCTCCCACCATACTGGTTCTGGATATTTAGTTTTTCACTTGATCACTGTATCTGTATTAGGATCCTTCTCTTGGTGGATCTGACTCTTGGCCTGACTCTAACTCTGGGGTCTTTGGTTTTCTAAATATCACTGATACCTTGCTCCCCAATTGTTATATTGATCTTGTGAAACTTATTCTAGAATTATATCTTTTCCATTTGATAGCATCTTACAGATTGATATTCCATTTAATCATAGCTTCTTGAAGCTAGAAAACTTGATTTTTTTCACCATAGTATTCTTGGTCCCTGACACAGCGGTTGGTAGTCAGTACATGCTGGTTGAATGAATGAATGACAAGTTCATATCTTCCTCATACTTTGAGCTCTGAGAGTTTATAAAAGGTTNTGTTGATCTTGTGAAACTTATTCTAGAATTATATCTTTTCCATTTGATAGCATCTTACAGATTGATATTCCACTTAATCATAGCTTCTTGAAGCTAGAAAACTTGATTTTTTTCACCATAGTATTCTTGGTCCCTGACACAGCAGTTGGTAGTCAGTACATGCTGGTTGAATGAAAGAATGACAAGTTCATATCTTCCTCATACTTTGAGCTCTGAGAGTTTATAAAAGGTTGTTTTTATGAAATAAAAGCTGGAATAGTTTTTAAAAGTTCTGTATCTACTTTACATCATTATCCTGGAGTTGTGGACTTAGTTTCTGTCCTTGAGTATCTCCCAGTCTGGTGGAAAAGCCAGATATGTCAATAGTTATCTACGAGAGGCCATGATAAAGGTGTATATACAGTTCCACGGAAAGGTGGAGGAACAACTATGTAATCTTTTAGGAACAAGAAAAGGAAATGGTACCTAATATGATATTTAAATATAGAAGAATAAGTAAGAGAATGAAGAGGATTTGGGTAGGGAAAGATATTGTAATAAGTCCTTGCTAGCAAGATAATAAAAGGCAAGATATAGATGTATAATGTAGGACAACAACTTGCGATTTAAATGTTTCAGGATCATAAAGTTCCAGGCAGAGAAAGACCTGTTTGAGACTGGAGAGGTAGAAGGGACCAGATCATGTAGGGATTTATATTTTCACAAGGATCTTAAGTGTTGTTCTGTGGGTAGTGGGGAATGCCATAGATAATTTGCAATCTAGAAAACTCTGGGAGATAAATAAAGGATTGATTTGAGGTGGGAGAATTTCAAAGCATGGAAACCAGTTAAAAAAATTTAGCACTATTCTACTGGAGAGAACATGAACAAGGCGAAAAATAAATGTGAAATTTAAGTATCTAAATTTTGTGCTTGAATAGCAAGGGGTCTGAAAGTTATGCTGGAGTCAAGAATAATTCCCGGTTTACTAATTAGACTGAACAGCTGGATGGTGGTGACACTAACTGAAAAAAAAAAAAAAAAAAAAGACTGCAAAAGAGAAAAAGTTTGGAATTCTGTTCTCAGTCNGAAAGTTATGCTGGAGTCAAGAATAATTCCCGGTTTACTAATTAGACTGAACAGCTGGATGGTGGTGACACTAACTGAAAAAAAAAAAAAAAAAAAGACTGCAATAGAGAAAAAGTGTGGAATTCTGCTCTCAGTCAGGTCTCTGCAGAACATCCACACAAGTATCCCTGCTGTTGAAGGGACTGAATGAATTTGAAGTTAGAGGAGAAAGGGCTGGTACTGTTAACTTGGAAAAGATTAGCATATAAACAGTTAAAATCATGAGAATGGATGAGCTCAACCAGGGAGAATATCTGCAGAAGAACACAGAACTGTGTACTGAATTAGAATGAATAGCTGAATTTAAATGGTGTAAGATAAAGAAAAGCTTGTATATTTATCCAGTAAATATTAGACTTTGATTAGGTAACATTTCTCCATTTTTAATTTCCTCTCACCTTAGCTCTAACCCACTGCAATCTGGATTCTGCCTCTCCATACATTTTTTGATTTTGTTTTTAATTTTGCTTTTCATTCAGCAATAACTATAGATTCACATGTACTTAAATGAAATATTTTAAGGATTGCAAGTAGCCTTTACAGCTTTCCCTTAATGGTAAAAACTTATGAACTATTATCACAACCAAGACATTGGCATTGATACAGTCAAGATAAAGAACATTTCCTTTATTAGAAAGGTTTGTCATGTTATCCTTTTGTAGCCAAATACTCTTCAGCTCTAAACCCTTCCTTAAACCCCTGATAACCACCATTTTTTAAAAATAATAATTTTGTGATTTCAAAAATGTTATGGAAGTACAATCATACAATATATAACCTTTTGGGAATAACTTGTTTCACACATCATGATATTAGAGAGATTCATCCAGGTTGTTACAGTTATCTATATTTCATTTCTTTTTTATTGCAGAGTAGTGTTCCATGGTATAGATATATTACAGTTCATTTACCAATTCACTCTTTTAATTTTTAAGATTTTTTTATGTTGACAACTTTAAGTCTTTATTGAATTTGTTACAATATTATTTCTATTTTATGTTTTGGATTTTTAGCCCTGAGGCAAGTGGGATCTTAGCTCTCTAACAACACCCCTGAATTTGAAGGTAAAGTCTTAACCACTGGACTGCCAGAAAAGCCCCTCATTCACTTTTTGAGGAGCTTTTGTTATTGTTGCTGAATAAAATTGTTGTTAGGAATAAAACTCCTATAAACTTTTCTATACAACTTTTTTTGTGTGAACATAGGTTTTCATTTATCTAAGATAAATGACCAGGAGTGTGATTGCTGTGTCCTGTGATAAGAGACTGCCACAGGATTTCTGAGAATGTACAATTTACATTCGACTCAGTAAATTGTGTGTGATCTGGTTGGAAAAGTACTGCCCATTCTGATTAATCACATGACCTGATTAAAATGCATACTTTCTAAATTCCTCAGCCTTTTGTTCTCTCTTCCCTGTAAAAGAAAACAAAACAAACAAAACAAAACAAACTTCAATTTTAACCTATCTCCAATGAGGTACCACTTCACACCAGTCAGAATGGCTGCGATCCAAAAATCTACAAGCAATAAGTGCTGGAGAGGATGTGGAGAAAAGGGAACCCTCTTACACTGTTGGTGGGAATGCAAACTAGTACAGCCACTATGGAGGGCAGTGTGGAGATTCCTTAAAAAATCGCAAATAGAACTGCCCTATGACCCAGCAATCCCACTGCTGGGCATACACACCGAGGAAACCCGAATTGAAAGAGACACATGTACCCCAGTGTTCATTGCAGCATTATTTATAATTGCCAGAACATGGAAACAACCCAGATGTCCATCAACAGAT
>SJYW01025724.1:343547-359441 GCA_006410735.1 Raphicerus campestris | reverse complement strand
TTAGAACTGGACATGGAACAACAGACTGGTTCCAAATAGGAAAAGGAGTATATCAAGGCTGTATATTGTCACCTTGCTTATTTAACTTATATGCAGAGTACATCATGCAAAATGCCGGGCTGGATAAAGCACAAGTTGGAATCATGATTGCTGGGGAGAAATACCAATAACCTCAGATAAGCAGATAACACCACCGTTATGACAGAAAGTGAAGAAGAACTAACTAGCCACTTGTTGAAAGTGAAAGAGGAGAGTGAAAAAGTTAGTTTAAAACTCAACATTCACAAACTAAGATCATGGCATTTAGTCCCATCACTTCATGGAAAATAAATGGGAAAACTATGGAAACAGTGACAGACTTTATTTGGGGGGACTCAAAAAACCACTGCAGATGGTGATTGCAGCCATGAAATTAAAAGATGCCTGCTCCTTGGAAGAAAAGCTATGACCAACCTAGACAGCATGTTAAAAAGTGGAGACATTACTTTGCCAAAAAAGGTCTGTCTAGTCAAAGCTATGGCTTTTCCAGTAGTCATGTATGGATGTGAGAGTTGGACTGTGAAGAAGGCTGAGCGCCGAAGAATTGATGCTTTTAAACCGCGGTGTTGGAGAAGAGTCTTGAGAGTCCTTTGCACTGCAAGGAGATCCAAGCTGTCAATCCTAAAGGAAATCAGTCCTGAATATTCATTGGAAAGACTGATGCTGAAGCTGAAACGCCAATATTTTGGTCACCTGATGCAAAGAACTGACTCATTTGAAAAGACCCTGATGCTGGGAAAGATTGAAGGTGTAAGGAGAAGGGGATGAGAGAGGATGAGTTGGTTGGATGGCATCACTGAGTTGATGGACGTGAATTTGAGCAAGCTCCAGAAGTTGGTGATGGACAGGGAAGCCTGGTGTGCTGCAGTTCATGGGGTTGGAAAAAGTTGGACATGACTGAGTAAGTGAACTGAATGGAATTGAACTGGGCGAGAATGTATCTTACCCAAGAACTGGCCTTTCTTTAGTTCCAGAGCTAATGATCACACAGCACAGTGTCTTACTCATGGAAATGCTTTTCTTAGGCTCTATATTAATGTTATAACTGTAACAAATCTTGCCTGGGAACCTGTTTCTCAAGACTTATACCCCTTATTATACAACAGTGTATCTTACCCAGAAACATTGCCTGGAACCCTGTTCTCCCTGGCTAATTTTGTGCCAAAGTTATCTCAGGATGTATGCCTTGGGAAAGGGTCTTGTGGAACTCTTAGAACCTTGAGGTATTATTTTTATCTATTCTCAGCAGCTAGTTTAAAAGTGTATAAGGCCCTGCTTAAATTAGTGAGGTGGGTATGTTCCTGCCACTTTCTGATATCTTTGTCAGAAGCTTTTTCTGTCACTTTCACTTTAAATAAAATCTACACAAAGCTGTGAGTGACTGAGACTCTCTTTGGTTGTGGAATTAAATCTTCTCCTCCATAGACCACGAATCCTGCAGTGCTTTTCACCATAAGCTATCATAAATGAGACCTCTAAGTGCTGTTTGGACAATTTATCTGTGAAAATACATTTCACTGGTAGGGCCTACTTCTGCCTGAATCGAAGGTAAAGTGACTTGAAAGAGAATGGCAGGGAACTGACACATAATATGAATAATAAATAAACCCTACTTTAGTAAGCTATTAGGATCATAATGTTACAGGACAGAAAATAGCAAAAGTTGACTGATATAAAATTACCACATATAGAAATCCTTATGAATTTCTTATTTAGTTCAGTTCAGTTCAGTCACTCAGTCATGTCCAACTTTTTGATATCCCATGAACCACAGCATGCCAGGTCTCTCTGTCCATCACCAACTCCTGGAGTCCACCCAAACCCATGTCCATTGTGTCAGTGATGCCATCCAACCATCTTATCCTCTGTTGTCCCTTCTACTCCTGCCCTCAATCTTACTTAAATTATTTAACTTGAACAGATACTATTTGATAAAAATAAAAAATCATACAAGTCTAATTTTGAATGTCTCTAGGGCTATCTTTGGAGAAGGCAATGGCACCCCACTCCAGTACTCTTGCCTGGAAAATCCCATGGATGTGGAGCCTGGTGGGCTGTAGTCCATGGGGTTGCTAAGAGTCAGACACCACTGAGCGAATTCACTTTCACTTTTCACTTTCATGCATTGGAGAAGGAAACGGCAAGCCACTCCAGTGTTCTTGCCTGGAGAATCCCGAGGACGGGGGAGGCTGGTAGACTGCTGTCTATGGGGTTGCACAGAGTCAGACACGACTGAATTGATTTAGCAGCAGCAACAGCAGTAGCAGGGTTATCTTTAGGGAACTGATTAAAGAGAAAATGTATAAAGTTAACACAAACTTAGCAATTATTCCTAAGGATATGAATTCACAATTGTAAATGCTAGATATCATTGTAATTTGGTGTTTGGAAAGATTTTAATGACCACTATAAACAGGAATATATTAGTGATGTCTCTGGAAAAAAAAACATAAAATTAATAGGATAAATAGAAACAACTGTATATCATTAAGCAATTACTTCTTACTTAGAGCAATAATTTTATTGGAATAAACCTCCAGCTCAGATTTTAAAAAGTGCTGCACATATCTAAAATAACTTAAAAAGCAGGAGATATGATATATTCTGGAGATTTGTGTTAGATGACTCAAAACTTGACACTATAACTGTACTAACATTGAAGACACATGTGAAAACTTAAATATTTTTCATGGAAATAGGAATAAAATCTATTCTTAAATTAATATCTTATTATTTGTAATATGTATAAATATGTATGTATAATACATTAATAAATTAAATATTGTAATAGACATTGGATGTAAGTTTTTAAATTATTTTGAGTAGATAACCTGTAAGAGATATGAATGAAAAAATTTTACTTGGGAAAATAAGAAATAAGCTAATATCGGGGGTAAAATTATATCCAAGAGAAGGATCATACTGCTCAGATAAAAGAATATTTTATTCTTGGTATCATGGAATCTATAATAATGCTAGTTCTGTATGTCACCATGCAATAATTAGCCCTATTAAAAACGTTTTTTTGCATGAGAAATGAAATTGTCATATTCTCTATAAAACACACACCCTGTTTCTCAGACTGAGTCATCTGAATCTTTATATTTGTTTCTTCAGTCTTTAATGCCATTCAAATTATCATCTGTAGTTTAGATTATACCAGTTTTAAAAAATACTGTTTTCCCTTAGGTGGTGGGAGATGCATGTGTATTATGCATATGTGGATAAAGTAGATGAGGGTGAATGGGCCTGAATTAAGAGTTTTTTCTTGTCAAATCAGCAATTCCATGTTGATGAAGACATTTTGAAATGATCTCCTTCTACAGAACTTGGAATTCCAAGACNTATGCATATGTGGAGAAAGTAGATGAGGGTGAATGGGCCTGAATTAAGAGTTTTTTCTTGTCAAATCAGCAATTCCATGTTGATGAAGACATTTTGAAATGATCTCCTTCTACAGAACTTGGAATACCAAGACCCACCCTAGACTGTCTTGCTGGAGCTACTAAGAATTTATATTAAAGTGGGTGACTTGGACTAAGGGAAATGTACTTTTTGGAAAATATGATGGATCATAGGATAAAACTAACACTTTGTGTAAGGAATAGGATTTTCAGAAGAGTGGTTAAATATTTGCCTGTGAAAATTTGCAGACGTGAGGACAGAGTGAAATATTTAGAAACCAGATTGAACTCATTTTTACATACTTTATGAATGGCTTACATTACTGGCTCTTGGACAGATTAAACATGGCCACAAATTCTTTAATTCTCCCAGTAATATATGAATCTCTTTTTGAATCTGGTAACATCTGTGACTGCTTTGACCTATTGAATCTAGTGGACATGGTCTTGTATCAAGTGCTAAATGTAGGACATAAGATACTGGTGGCTTCCCCTTTGTCCTTTGGAATGCTTGAAACAGAAGTGGACAACTGCCTTGTTAAAAAAAAATAANAAAAGACTCTTATTCTGGGAGGGATTAAGGGGCAGAAGAAGAAGGGGATGACAGAGGATGAGATGGCTGGATGGCCATGAATCTGAGTGAACTCCAGGAGTTGGTGATGGCCAGGGAGGCCTGGCATGCTGCGATTCATGGGGTTGTAGAGTAGGACACGACTGAGCGACTATGAACTGAACTGAACTGAACTGATGATTTCAAGAAACTAAGTGTATGGATCAAAATCAGGATACATAATTTAATTTTCAAAAAAAATTTTTTTTAACTTTCTCGATATCCATACTATCTTAGAGATTGAGTGACATGAGTGATGTTGCTCAGTCATGTCCTACTCTTTGCGACCGCATGGACTATAGCCTACCACACTCCTCCGTCCATGGGATTTTCCAGGCAAGAGTACTGGACTGGCCTGCCATTTCCTTCTCTAGAGGATCTTCCCGACCCAGGGATTGACCCTGGGTCTTCTGCATTGAAGGCAAACACTTTACCCTCTGAGCTACCAGGGAAGTCCATCTTAGAGATCACCAATAGTGATTTACTTTCTTTGTAACATAGGCAGAACACTTTTTTCTTTTTTGGCTATGTGGGTCTTTGTTGTGATGTGTGGGCTTTCTCTAGTTCAGGTGTGGGCTTAGTTGCCTGTGGGATCTTCATTTCCCAACCAGGGGTTGAACCTGGGTCCTCTACATTGGATTCCTAACCACTAGACTACCAGGCAAGTCCCCCAGTAGTGGCTTTAGATTTGACAATTGCTTCAGTATTGAAACATAACTTTTCTGGAACTGAAAATGTAAGTTAAATGAAAATGGGTGGATGCTTCCTTTGTATCTCATCACCTATTACAGATCTTGAATCTCTCATGAGCACAAGTGACAATGTTTATTTTAAATTTACTCTTTATGATGTAGATATAAAATAAAAACTACGTAACAATTCTTCTTAGTGTTATTAATCTCATAAAAAAAGCTGAAAGGGACTCAATTTAGGAAAGCTTGTATTTTAATGGCATGGTTACAAAGAATATTTAGTATACTGCTTCCCCCGTTAGAGCTTTTATAATCATGGCGTTTCATACTCTTACTATAAATTATGTTGATTATGTGTCTCCCTTCTTTTGTAAATCTATTGGTCACAAATTCTATTTCTTGGTTGCAAACATTTAATATAAAAGTATTTTGTAGTGTGTTTATGGCATGCTTATCAAATTAGCATTTAAATATTTGTTATAGTTTTATGATGCAAAATTGTACCTGTGATGATTTATTATACTCTAATCTTACAAGAAAGTTTCAATCCTTTCTGGGTTTGTGACGGATAGTTCCCGGGAGTATATGCTGGAAAAGTAATAATATTCATCAAACGTGTATAGAGAAGAGAACTTTTAGAAAATCCTCATGAGGAATGGTGCTAAATTAAATTATTCATAATAATTTCTCTTAAATATTTATTTGCACTAAGGTCTTCTGCATGCATCCCTATGACCATAAACTCAAAGCAAATGATAAAATTCAAAATAAGTTGAAATCTTATTAAAATGTAAACACATATATTAATTTGAAGGCTGAAATTATATTCCTGAAGCTAAATTGGCAATCTTTAATTTGCTAATAAAAATGTATTTTCATTTTCTGTATTTTGCTTGAGACTTGACTATTTTGATTTAGAGCATGGTGGACCAGAAATTAAGTCATCTTCATTATTTTTATTGTTTCTTCATAAGTTATCAATTGTTTTATTTTTAACCAATATTCATCATTTTGATTGTCAGTTTGCTGGTGTATCAAAATGTGGCATGATAATAAACACTATTTTAATATAAAATTTCATATTGTCCAATTACTACTAAAGTTTTGCAAACTAAATTATTTTATAGGGAAAATAATTCCAAAAATTATTTGTGGAAATAATTATAATAATTATTATTATAGTAGAATATAATAATTGGAATATAATGGAATATAATAATATATAGTAATTATTATTATAGTGGAAATAATTATAGTGGGAAAAGTCTGTTTGATCATTTGGGGTAAAACTTATTATTGCTTTTCATTGGCCAGAATAATTATAGTTAGCTACTTTCTTTACATTTTACTTGCTTAGAGTTTTTCTTAGAAGTGATTGTCAANAGTAAAATATAATAATTGGAATTAATGGAATATAATAATATATAGTAATTATTATTATAGTGGAAATAATTATAGTGGGAAAAGTCTGTTTTATCATTTGGGGTAAAACTTATTATTGCTTTTCATTGGCCAGAATTATTATAGTTAGCTACTTTCTTTACATTTTACTTGCTTAGAGTTTTTCTTAGAAGTGATTGTCAAATTTATCAAATGCTCTTGTACTATCTAAAAATGGTGTTTGTGGGTATGTGTTTCTAAGTAATTGTATCACATGTGTAAATTCAAATTCAGACAGTCACCACCACAGTTAGGAAATACAACTGTCTCATCACCACAGAGATCTCTTTTCTGCCACCCCTCTACAGTTGATCCCATCCCACTTCTGTTACCTTGGAAAGTACCATTCTGTTTACTGTCTCCATGATTTTGTCATTTAAATATGCTATATACAGGCACATCTCATTTTATTGCATGTCACTTTAATAGAATTTGCAGATACTGCTTTTTTTTTTTTTTTTTTTAACAAACTGAAAGTTTGTGGCAACCCTACATTGGCTCATTGGTGCCATTTTGCTAATGGCATTTGCCTCTGTGTCACATTTTGATAACTCTAGCAGTATTTTAAACTTCTTCACTATTATTGTATTTGTTATGGTGATCTGTAATCAGTGATCTTTGATGTCACTATTGTAAGATTACGACTTGCTGATGGCTCAGGGGATGGTTAGCAATTTTTAGCAATACAATATTTTTAATTAAGCTATGTACTTTTCTTAGACATATTGTTATTACACAGTAGCTTTACAGTAGTAGTATAAACATCACTTTTATATGCACTTGGAAACCAAACAATTCATGTGACACATTTTATTTGAATATTTGCTTATTGTGGTGATTTGCCACTGAACGTGCCTTATTTCTGAGGCAAATACAATTATACAATTGTATTTACCTTGTATAAATTGTATACAATTATACAATTGTATACAAGACTATACAATTATAGTCTTGCCTATAAATATAATTAAACAATATATAATTTTTTTTCAGATTGGCTTTTTTTTTCCCTCTCAGCATAATGCTCTTGAGTTCCTTCCAGGCAGTTAAAATATATCAATAATTTTTTTTTTTTTTTACTTTGCTACATACTATTCCATTTATTCCACTGTACAGATTTGCCACAGTTTAACTATTCCCCTACTGAGGGCAGTTGGACTGTTTCCACATTTTGACACTTTTACAAATAAAGCTTTACAAATAAACTGCAATGTTACAGGTTTTTGTATAGACATAACTTTTCATTACACTCAGTAAATGCACATGGAATATGATTGCTGAGTTATATGGTAAATGTATGTTTTGTTTTTCAAGCAATTTCCAGTTTCCTAGAACAGTGGTATTGTTTTATATTTCCGCCAAGAATATACCAAGATCCAGTCATTTTACATCCTCACCTCATCCTCACACCATTTGGTATCGTTGCTATCTCTTAGTTGATCAGTTTTAATAGATATATAGCAATATATCTTCATGATTTCAAGTTTGTATTCCCTGAATGGCAAAATACGTTAAGCATTGTACATTGTAACTTAAGTATATTGTTTCAACTTATTACATTCGTTGATATTGTTGAACTTACCAAAATGTCACAAGAAAACTTGATAAAGAAAAACTATTCATTTAAGCTTGTTATGCCCAAGTTGTGAAATCTCCCAATGAGCACCAGGGAGCTGATATCCGATGCAAAAGCAAGAGAGTTTTTATTACCAAGCTGCAGCTGGGGCTCCCACCCATACCGAAGCAGTGGCTATAGGGAGGAGCCCTGAGCTTTGGGTTCCATTGCTTATATAGGGTATTCTCACGCACAAAATTTGTAAAATGGGAGTCTCTGGGTCTGATTGGTCACCCTCTGGTGAGGGGTTAGGTGTTGAGTTTTAACTGGCTCTCATTTCCTGGGCTAGCTGTGTGTCCCTATTGGTTCTGTTTTCCTGGGCTTGATTTGATTTTCCCGAGCTGGCAGTTGATTGGCTTTTGTGTGCTGAGCTAATTTGGGGGAAACTGAAACTTATCTTTCTGAGGAAATCAGAGCTGCGGTCCCGTCGGGCCTGTCATGGAGTTTGTGTTGCTCTCACAAGCTCACTGGTGTAAGGGAGAAGACTACTTATTAAAGATTAAGCAGTGTTTCAGAAGATATTTGTCAGAAGTGAGATAACTGTAAAACTTGGTGTCTGGGTTAATGTAAAGATGGAAGGATGATTGACATCAGTTATATCTTAAGATATAATAGTTTTGGATTGATAGTCATATAAAACTAAGGGCTTTAAGGTAAGTTTGGTAAGTTAAGTGTCATGTAATAAGTAACTGCCCAAGTCACCAAATCCTTTCTGTCATAATTATTTCTGAGGGAATTTTTTTAGGCAAATAGAGAAATAATTTAATGGTTTATAGTCTTGTATTTCCTGGGCCAAGTTTTCCAGGAACGAATAGCTTAGTTATGTAGGCACAGATGATCTGGTCTTACCTGAGTCATGGTGACACACAGGGTCTCAGGTCTCAGAAATGAAAGTGAAAGTCGCTCAGTTGTGACGACTCTTTGCGACCCCATAGACAGTAGCCTGCACCAAGCGCCTCTGGACAATGGGATTTTCTAAGCAAGAGTACTGGAGTGGATTGCTGTTTCCTTCTCTGGGGAATCTTCCCTACCCAGGGATCGAGCCCTGGTCTCCCGCATTGTAGTCAAATGTTTTACTGTCTGAGCTACCAGGGACTATAGAGTCCATGGAATTCTCCAGGCCAGAATACTGGAATCAGTCATCTCAGAAATGAACGATATGTAAATTTCCTGACATTTTGACTGCTCTTTGAATCTATGAAATAAACTCTACTTGTCCATAAAGTATTTCACTTGTTATGAATTATTAGATAATATTTTTGAAAATATAATTGGATGTATTGCTTTGTTATTCAGCCAAGTCATGTCCAAATCTTTTGCAACCCATGGACTGTAGCCTGCCAAGCTCCAGTGTAGGTGGGATTTCCCAGTCAAGAATACTTGAATGGATTGTTGTTTCCTTCTCCAGGGGATTTTCCCATCCAGGGATTGAACCTGTGACTCCTGCATTATAGACGGATTCTTTACCATTGAGCCACCGAGGAAGCCCAGATGTATTGCTTGCATATTCATAAATGCAACTGATCTACAGTTTCTTTTTCTTTTTTGTACTGCTGTCATATTTTAATATTATGATTGTGCTGACTTCAGAATATGAACTGAGCTCTTAAACTTCGGAAAATTCTGGTAGATTTTAAAGAACCTTGAAATTATCCTGTCTTTAAAGGTTAGATGAACTTTATCTAAAAACCTATTTGCTTACTGTGCTTTTTCACACAAGAGATCTATATTCACCTAGCATTTTTTTTTTTTTCAGTGTCAATGATCCAGTCAATTTCCCACTTCTTCTAGGGTATATTTTTTGTTCTATCTCTGACTTGTTTTTACATATCCTTTACTTTTATTGTAAAGGACATGTATTATCTGTTCTCAGGCTTGCTCCCTCTTGTCCCATCATACTTGATTTTAGGATGGGTACAGTGCCATCCTGAAGAGAATAAAGTCATTTTTTGATTCCCTGTGTCTATAAACTGTTGCCAGTGTAAAAATGGAGATTACGATTAAATTCTCTAAACCTCAATTTTTAACATTAGTAAATGTAATATATGATGTTGGGGAGCACCCAGGACACACTTTCAGGACAGAGGCACTCCTTCCTCCATTTGACAATGATGCACAGCTTGTTGTAGCCACGCTTTCTGGGAAACAAATTCACTCAGAAGGACAATGCAGATAGCGGAGTGCAGTTTATTACACTGCCGGGCCCAAGGCAGAGTCTCCTCATAGCCAAGGATCCCGAAAAGTTTTTGTGAAAACCTTACACACCCTAAGTGTACATGCCCAAACCAATCTTCCCCAAATTCCCTGAAACTAGTCTGAACAAAGGAAAAGAAAGATACAATCAAAGTTAAGCCGTGATTCATATGCCTTAAGCCTAGGTAGTTAACAGTGGACAATTATCAACAGGCNGTGGAGTGCAGTTTATTACACCGCCGGGCCCAAGGCAGAGTCTCCTCATAGCCAAGGATCCCGAACAGTTTTTGTGAAAACCTTACACACCCTAAGTGTACATGCCCAAACCCATCTTCCCCAAATTCCCTGAAACTAGTCTAAACAAAGGAAAAGAAAGATACAATCAAAGTTAAGCCCTGATTCATATGCCTTAAGCCTAGGTAGTTAACAGTGGACAATTATCAACAGGCCTGTAGTCATACCCCAATAAGCATAATAGAATGTATGATGCTATTTGGTTACACAGATAAAGTATTCTTTTAGGCAGCAGAGAGAATAGGTACAAGCCCTGGGGCTCTTCATTCAGAGGGCCTGGTTTCCCAGTTGGTATATAGCTCAAAGTCCACAGTCCAGCCCAAGGAGTCCTGCTTTCAAGGTAGAGCCTGTTCTGTCTGTTTCCTCCTTCAAGCTGAGTCCCTTTGTAGGAACTGCCCTCAGTCATAGGGAACTCATTGCCCTTGTGAGTGGTCACTGTGCAGATACAAAGTCCAGATCACTTTGGTTTAATTCAAGAAATATCTAGAGTAGCCTCACTCTGGAGCTCCCCCTGGAATTAGTGAGGCTTTTGTTGTAAATGCCTGAAAGTTCAACTTTTCTCCTAACCTGTCTTGCTAACCTCACTGACTCAAAGACACTGTTCCTAGGAGAGTGCTCCAGGGAACATACTGCAGGCAAATTTCCTTATCAGAATATGTTTCCTGCCTTACCTCATCTAAACCAATAAATTTAAGGCATAACAATAAGGCCTGACTCTTAAAGTTGTTGTGAGCTTACAGTAAGGTTTTAGATATGCAATGTTTGTAACATGAACACTTACCAAATGCCCTTATTTTATAATGGGATGTTAAAAAGGGACCTTCTCTTTATTCAAGGTTAGCTTTGTGAGCTGAGCAATTTATGTTTTTAAAAGTAAGTGCTAGATATATCCATGCGGTACTTACAAAAAAATATCAGAACTGGTTCTGCTTTGCTCTGCCACAATAATAAAATTCTAGCCTATGGAAAACATTAGATTACAGACTTAGATTTTTTGAAAGGAGTCTGTACAAGTATAGATATATTTGGTTTCTCTTCTTGTCCCCTAGTCCAAGGGCTTTTCCAGTGGTTCAGTGGTAAGGAATCTCCTACAATGCAGGAAATGCAGGAGATATGGGTTTGATCCGTAGGTGAGGAAGATCCCTTGGAGAAATAAATAGTAACCCACTCAGGTACTCTTGCCAGGAAAATCTCATGGATGGAGGAGCCTGTCAGGCTACAGTCCAAGGCAAAGAGTTGCAAAGAGTCAGACACGACTGACGCAATTTAGCATGCATGCATGCACTGCTACTCCAAGCATGTACAGGAGACTCAGGGAACCACGGTGTAAGAAATTTGGGAAAAACTTACATGTGTCCCAACAGTGGTGAGTGGAGACCTGAACCCAGATCCTGGGACCCACTTTTCCCACAGAGAATACTGAAGGAGGGAAGCAGGCTAGAGCTGTCTGGGATGGCAAGCCAAGGAAAGAGCAGATAGTGTTGGGCAAGCATCACTTCTGCCATTTGCCAGGCAAAGAGGCATTTGTTACCAACGCAGAAGCAACTCCTACAGAGCACTTGTGTGCCTGACTGATGCAGTGGCTTGCCTGTATGGGTAGAGATTTAGAGTAGGAGCCTGTGGGCGGTGGTATGAATATAGTCAGGATGTACAGAGGAAGCTTGTAATGGTTTAGCCCCAAACTGCCATGCTTCTTCAAGGAATTAGCAACATAGAAGGTGGCATCAGAAAGTAATTTCCAAAGATAGTAAAAACGTGCTCATAAAAGATGTTTGTCTCATGAAAAATGGATGTTTGCCATGGAAGAAATTATAAACAGCCAGATTATAAAGACTCTTATTATCTCTAATCCCGTCTTCCTATGATATAATCCTGGAAGAAGTAGTAACAAGAGCATTAGAAAGAGTTTTTAAGTCTATCTGTAAATCATTTGATATTACTCCTGTCAAAAGTGGCACCTAGTTGTTTAAGAGAACTGGGCTGGGGAGTGGGACTCTTAGATCTCTGGGATTCCCCTTCTCTGAATCTTACATGAAGATGATGTAAAGGCTCTGTAATATCAGTGGTGATGCTCTCTGGGTCGTAGGCTATGAGTGACTTTAATTTTCTTTTTTTCATTTATTTGCATTTTCTCAATTTCTATCTTGAATAAGTATTAACAGAAGTAAATAATAAATATATAAATATGTAAATATCTATAAAGGTAATAAAATAAAACCACTTTTTATCTTAAAATAGTGGCATCTAATTTCCCCAGCCTTGAAATGAGCCAACCTTATTAACTGTATTGCTTTTCTGTATCCATGTTTTTTTTTTTTTGTATCCATGTTTTAACTGTGATAATATTTTGCACAATGTAGATGGATCATTATTATCAGTTTTTCTTTAAATAAGAAGGTGATCACATTAAAGTTATTATCATAGTAGGCTTGTTACTATTATTTCGGCTACATTGTTTTGTTTTCTATTTTCTTGTTTCAGTTTTCTTCCTATGCATTGTGTAAACCAGGAGTACTTTTCCTCTGATAAAATGATACATCATAGATGAATTTTCATTCTTCTTATAAAACATTTAATCTATATTTCTTAATTTACCACCACTTAGGATGAAATTATTGTTTCATTATGTGGAAATGATGTACATATTAAGCACACCTGTGTTTATTTTTAACTCCCATTCATAAGCTTCTTGTCAACTTTGCTTCTCTACAGTGTTGATTCCCTCTTTATTGCTAATGATATTACAATTTTACTGTGGCATTTTTTTCCTTTCCTTAAAGTCTTTCTTTCACTAGGTTATTTTTATTTGTGATAGTAATGCATTCTCTTATCTTCTATTTTTCCTTGTTTTGCATTAGCCATATTTCATTTAAATTTCTTTAAGATCACAAATACATTGCTACTAGATGCACTGCTGAGAGATGGAATAAATCTTTTTCAAATGAAGAACTCTCATATCTCTTGCATGCCTTGTTCAAATTTTCTTTCATTTCATAGCCTCTTAAGTTTCATTTCCTTTGTTTTTTTGTAATAACAAAAACTTGTCTGAGACCATTCGTTTTGCCTTAAATTATAGCTGCAGTAGATAGATAGGCACTAGCACATTCTAAATGGAGTTTTTAGACAAGTCTCTACAGGACTGGTGTAAGTATTTTTATGGACACACCCTAAGATGATCCCCAATATGTTACACTATTTTATATTCCATACTCCAGGTTTGAGTGGAATCTCTAACTTGTTTCTAATGAAGACAAAATAGAACAGTTGATGAGATGTCACTTCCTTGGTTAGATTATGTTACACATCAAAGGGAGTGAATGTCATCTATATATGTTATATAAAAGTATGTAAAATGCCATTTTAAGGCTCCATCGTAGCCGACTGCAGAGAGACACTCTTATCTAAGCTGTAACAAGACAAATATTCATATTGAGAACTACCTGTGACAAGGGTCACACATCAGGGAGCTGGGGGTAGCCTATAGCACTTGGTAACAGGCTCCAATCAGTAGCCAGTAAGAAGCTGTGGCACTCAGCTGTAACTACAAGGAAGTGAATTCTGACAACTGTCTACAGGAGCTTGAAAGCTAATCCTTTTATAGTTGAGCCTTCAGAGTAAAACACAGTCAACACCTTGAAAGGTAGTCTTGTAATACTCTGTGCCAAGAACCTGTTAGCCATATCTGGACACCTGACCTGTAGGGAATTGTGAGATAAATAATAGATTTTTTTTAAGCTATGAAATTTCTGATAATTTGTTACACAGTGATAGAAAACTGATATATCTATTAATAGTTCTTTGTCAGTTACTCAATTATCCATCTTTAGCCATTTTTGTAAAGATGAAGAGACTAGAAACCAGCTAGAAGTACTGAGATAATATGATGTAACAATACTTAGTGGGTGTAAGCCTTGGGCTTTATCTTCCTCCTCTTTTTGGAAAAAGAAAGAAAAATTATTCCAACTACAGTCAGTTCAAGTGAGGAGAGCTTCCAAAAGACTACCTACAGAAATTGGGAGTTTCAGAAAGAATTGAATACTGGAATCTCTTGTCCACACACACACTAAAGGACTGCAACTAACTGACTCAGGCTGTGATTAAAAAACTTACAAACAAAAATATCCCAACAGCTTCTTGAGAGAACCTTTCATATATCCTTGGAATTTAGAAAACTATAAAACAAAATAACTATTTTTGCCCTCTTTTATAAAAGTATGGCTTCTGGCTACAACAGTTTAAGAAGAAAAGTTTTGGGAGAGGAGTAATTAGCATCATAAGGCTTGCTGATTATCTGGTAAGGCAAGAATCTTTTGAGTTTTCCATGGAGGTTATCCATTACTTAGTTATCTTGAAAGTTACTCAGCCCAAGATGGTTAGTCAAAATGAAAAGGGCTGAATGGTATGAGGTTATGGGCTATATTATTATTAGCAGCACTTATAAAGGGACTGTGAAGGGGTTACTCAGAAAACTTATCCCCAAGTCAGGAAACTCTACAGTGCAGAAATCTATGTGTTGCTTCTAAATAAATCTACAAATGCATAACACAAGATAGCTTAAGTCAGGTATTTAGCTTCTACCATAGGGCTTCCAGATGGCACTAGTAACGAATTCGTCTGCCAATGCAAAAGACCCAAGAGATGCACGTTCAGTCCCTGGGCTGGGAAGATCCCCTAGAGGAGGAAATGACAACCCATTCGAGTATTGTGGCCTGGAGAATCCCATGGACAGAAGAGCCTGATGAGTTACAGTTCATGGGATCACAAAGAGTCAGACCAGACAGGACTGAGCACACAAGCACATAGATCACTGACAATGTTACATTAATACCAGTGAAGTGGATTTTTCTCTCTTTTTCTATAAAACCTCTTTCCACTAACTTGGACCTGGAAGATTCAGAAGCAGAAAAAGATGAAGGAAAGGCACATGGCAGATAGTTTTCTTCTCCAAAGAAATTCCCTAAGTCCCGAGTTGGGCTTCCCAGGTCACTCAACAGTAGAGTCCGCCTACAAATGCAGGGCATGCAGGTTCAATCCCTGGGTTGAGAAGATCCTCCAGAGAAAGAAAAATGGCAACTCACTCCAGTATTCTTTGTCCTGGGAAATCCCATGGACAAAGGAGTCTGGCAGGCTACTGTCTATGGGGTCTCAAAAGAGTTGGATATGACTTAGAGGCTAAATCACAACAACAAACCCTGAGTTAAAGTGATAGGTTTGGGGTAGAAAAGAAAATTTTACCTTTATGGGAGTTGTCTTTTTTAAATTAAGCTTTGTTGGACTTTAATTTTTTAACACTGAAAGTGAACAGTCAGAAATGAAATTTGTTTATAGTATTATCAAGGGACAGAGAAAGGAAATGTAAAAGGACAGTGTCAGAGGCAATAGCTAGAGATACGTAGAAATAGTCTTTTCTGGTATGGTCCCCATCATGTACAGCCATTACTGCAATCTTATTGCCTCTTTCTCCCTCATTTATGTATACCTGGATTAGGGTAGATCTCTTAGACTGCTATTACTAGCCCCTACCTCTGATATCCTACCCCACCCCTCCTCAATGTGGAGAGTTTCTTTTTTCATTCTTTCACTCCTGCATGCTTTTTTTTTTTTTTT
>SJYW01025724.1:331563-343449 GCA_006410735.1 Raphicerus campestris | reverse complement strand
AAAGTTACTCAGCCCAAGATGGTTAGTCAAAATGAAAAGGGCTGAATGGTATGAGGTTATGGGCTATATTATTATTAGCAGCACTTATAAAGGGACTGTGAAGGGGTTACTCAGAAAACTTATCCCCAAGTCAGGAAACTCTACAGTGCAGAAATCTATGTGTTGCTTCTAAATAAATCTACAAATGCATAACACAAGATAGCTTAAGTCAGGTATTTAGCTTCTACCATAGGGCTTCCAGATGGCACTAGTAACGAATTCGTCTGCCAATGCAAAAGACCCAAGAGATGCACGTTCAGTCCCTGGGCTGGGAAGATCCCCTAGAGGAGGAAATGACAACCCATTCAAGTATTGTGGCCTGGAGAATCCCATGGACAGAAGAGCCTGATGAGTTACAGTTCATGGGATCACAAAGAGTCAGACCAGACAGGACTGAGCACACAAGCACATAGATCACTGACAATGTTACATTAATACCAGTGAAGTGGATTTTTCTCTCTTTTTCTATAAAACCTCTTTCCACTAACTTGGACCTGGAAGATTCAGAAGCAGAAAAAGATGAAGGAAAGGCACATGGCAGATAGTTTTCTTCTCCAAAGAAATTCCCTAAGTCCCGAGTTGGGCTTCCCAGGTCACTCAACAGTAGAGTCCGCCTACAAATGCAGGGCATGCAGGTTCAATCCCTGGGTTGAGAAGATCCTCCAGAGAAAGAAAAATGGCAACTCACTCCAGTATTCTTTGTCCTGGGAAATCCCATGGACAAAGGAGTCTGGCAGGCTACTGTCTATGGGGTCTCAAAAGAGTTGGATATGACTTAGAGGCTAAATCACAACAACAAACCCTGAGTTAAAGTGATAGGTTTGGGGTAGAAAAGAAAATTTTACCTTTATGGGAGTTGTCTTTTTTAAATTAAGCTTTGTTGGACTTTAATTTTTTAACACTGAAAGTGAACAGTCAGAAATGAAATTTGTTTATAGTATTATCAAGGGACAGAGAAAGGAAATGTAAAAGGACAGTGTCAGAGGCAATAGCTAGAGATACGTAGAAATAGTCTTTTCTGGTATGGTCCCCATCATGTACAGCCATTACTGCAATCTTATTGCCTCTTTCTCCCTCATTTATGTATACCTGGATTAGGGTAGATCTCTTAGACTGCTATTACTAGCCCCTACCTCTGATATCCTACCCCACCCCTCCTCAATGTGGAGAGTTTCTTTTTTCATTCTTTCACTCCTGCATGCTTTTTTTTTTTTTTTTCCCTGACTCTTTCAAAGAGAAAATTGAACTGGGAAATGGTATAATTACCTGTCACCAATTCAGTTATTAATTTACCCTGAAGCAAGTAAAGAGGAACTATGGTTATGAACAATCCTAACTAGAGAATATCTCCTCTGAATAGTTATTTTTCCTTGTGTTTATTAGCAATTATAACACTAAGAACAAAATTTTCAGCTTTAGAGTTCTGTAAGTTTATCTTGTATTCAATGTGTACTGTTGGGTAATTCTGATATTTTCCCTAGAATTTTGTCTGCTAGAGTTGGGGGCAATATTATATTCTGGGGATGATGTATAGTACTCCTAGAGTTTGGAATTTTCTGGCTTTAGAATATATTGGTTACCTTAATGAGCATTGGCTAGACCAGATCAGTTGCCCACAGACTTCTTAATCATGGGGCTGCATGTACTTCCCCAATATTTCCTTTAATGTCTGTTGGCTGGGAATGGCAAAAATGGATTCATTATGGCCTTAGAAAACCTGAGCATTTTTCCCATGTTCAGCTGTTGTGCTGTTTAGTCACTCAGTCACGTCCGGCTCTTGACTCTTTTGCGACCCCATGGGCTGTAGCCCGCCAGGTTCCTCTGTCCATAGGATTTCCCAGGCAAGAATACTAGAGCAGTGAGAGAGTCAACTTCTAGGCAACTTGATAAGAAGTCTGGGATCCCTGAGGAGAAGAAAGGGGTCTGGGGCACTCAAAGAGGAGATAGGCGTCTAGAATTCTCAAGGAAGAGAAAAGGACAAACATTTTTTTCCACATTCCTTAGTCTTAGTCATATAAAACATTTTTTTCTTTAGGCCAGGAGCTGATGATTGCACAACAAAACAATTCAGCTTAATCTCTGGACTAAGGATTATATAACAACAATGCATCCTGCTTGAGGACAGTTTCTCCTTCCTGATAAACCTTCTAACTAATCCTGTTACCTTAAAATATATATTATGGGAGTGAACCTGGTAAGATCTTTCTATTGTTAGTTCTACTCCTGTCATCTTAAAATGTAAATTGTGGGAGTGGGTCTACTAAGATCTTTACAAACTTGAGATATTCTTTTGATTTATTGTAATAACCAATTAAAAAAGTATACAGCTCCTGCTAAGGAGCTTCCTTGGTGGTACAGAGATTAAAGCGTCTGCCTGCAATGTGGGAAACCTGGGTTCGATCCTCCCTGGGTCGGGAAGATCCCTTGGAGAAGGAAATGGCAACCCACTCCAGTATCCTTGCCTGGAGAATCCCATGGACGGAGGAGCTTGGTGGGCTACAGTCCATGGGTTGCAGAGTTGGACATGACTGAGTGACTTTACTTTCACTTCCCTTGCTAAGACTAGTGAGGGGGGCACTCTCCATCCCCCTTCCGATGTCTGTGTTAGAAGCTTTCTCTGTCCCTTTTTATACTTTAATAAAACTCTGCTACATAAAAGCTCCTGAGTGATCAAGCCTGATCCCTGGTCCCAAAGTTAAATCTTCTTTGGAAGACAAATCCGACACCGTTCATTGTAAACTATCAGTAGGTTGCCATATCTTTCTCTGGGGGATTGTCCCTATGCAGGGATTGAGCCCACCTCTCCTGAATTGCAGACCAATTCTTTACTGCTGTAACACTGGGGAAGCCCTTGTCCCAGGCTCTTGGTCTTCCAAATTAGGAAATTCTCCCTCAAACTTCACAAATAATCTTCTATGCTGAAGGAAAATCGTAGTATTATTGACAACTGACTGAGCATAAGCATAAACATAAGCACTACTTTATTATTCAGAAGTAAGACCGATTGAACCTAGTCAGATACTCCTGGTTTATATTCATTTTCATGGTATGGTAAATATGATAAAAAGTATAAATAAAGCCTCATTTATTTTCAAAAATAATTTGACTCCGGCTAGATAATTTATATAGCTACTCTATTGATAAGTTAAGTCAAACATCATTCCAAGCTTTTTATTGCACAAGCTAGTTCTTACACTTAGAGGCTCATTGTTGCTGACTCAGAATGTTCTTGATTCTTGATGAATGAAAGAGCTCCAAATAGAGTAAGAATGATTTCATTTCCCATGCCCTGCTCTTATCTCCAGATGTTGCCTTCCATCACTTAATTTAGAAAATAATGTGTTAATTTTTTTAGGAAAAGCATTTGAAAGCTAGCCCATAGTGACTTCTTTTTCAATTTGTTTGCACCTACTCTATAGGTTGTCAGAATCATTGTTTTGTGAAAGAAAGCTTCAGTGAATATTTTCCCATCTCATTTTTCCCTCTAGATTTTACAGAATTTTCATTTTCTCTCTAGGAAAATAGATTCTGTGTATACAGTGAATGTAACTTATAGACCTTGGGGCTTGTAAGGGAATTTCAAGATCTTCTAGTCCACTGGTTTACCTGGTTAAAAATCAAAGTACCTAGGGCATATTCCACAAATTGATATTTTTCACAGAGTTGTTTGGTGCTTTTAATGAGTAGAAAACTTTGGAAATCTTTGGACTGGTCTTACTTTTCAGGCATTTGAATGGCTTTATTAGCTATGTATATATATTCAATTATGCTTCAATCTGTAACAGAATTAAATAAGCAAAATTTGGGGTTAGATTTAACCCTGTTTCTTATAGGATTCCATTCCTTTCTGCAATCTTTCTTTGAAACTTTATATGTATATAATAAATGATGGCTGGAAGTGTTTTGTTTTAATTTCTACTCCATCCTCATCTCTGGGCTGCAATCTAGATGGCTTAGAGTCAATTTGCTTTTCTTCTCTTATGTGTCACTAAGCTTAAATTGTTTTCTGCCCTTCTAGAAGATTTCTCTCCCTTAATGCAAGGGAGGAAGATGAACAACTCATTGGGCCGGCAGGAGTTAAGAGTAGTAGGATTAGCTGGGTTTAGACCCACCGCCCAGTAAACTGGAAATAAAAGCGAAAATAAACAAATGGGATCTAATTAAAATTAAAAGCTTCTGCACAACAAAGGAAACTATAAGTAAGGTGAAAAGACAGCCTTCTGAATGGGAGAAAACANAGAAAATGATATATAGCTGCAGAGTGTAAAATCAACTGAGATTCATATCCTGAAAGACTAGGTAGACTGTTGTAGCTGCTGCCATTATATTTTTTTAGTTCACAAGTCTGCAGGAAAAGCATCAAGGTCAGCTATAACTATATTTGAATTATTTGGTTTTGTTATCAGCAAAACTGATTAACACTGCCTTCCACTCTGTGCGGTATTTTTAAGGGAAACAGAGGTAATTAGATAGCTATGCAGAATTATTTGAGGAGTCAAACGAAGTTAAGTGAAGCCAATGATTAATGAAAATATAACACTGATTATTTTCACCTAATTAACCTCTGAGATGCTCTGATGCCTGGACAAAGTATGAAATTGGTAAAAATATATGTGAAGTGAAGTGAGGTGAAGTTGCTCAGTTGTGTCCAACTCTTTGTGACCCCATGGACTGTAGCCTATCATGCTCCTCTGTCCATGGGATTTTTCAGGCAAGAATACTGAAGTGGGTTGCCATTTCCTTCTCCAGGGGATCTTCTTGACCCAGAGATTGAAACTGGGTCTCCCACATTGCAGGCAACATTTTACTGTCTGAGCTACCAGGGAAGCCCTCAATCCCCCTCTCCCCCCTGACCCCCCCCAAATATATATATATATTTCTTTTAAATCTTCTCTTCATTTCCTTTTTATTAGCAAGTATTGGGGGGATTAGCTCTTTTTAAAATTATTTGATATTCACACTAGTCTTCTTTCCTCATGTGTAAGCAAAAATCTCTCTTACTGATTATTTGATTCAAGGATGGCCTGCCCCTCAGTATCAGTTATTGGCATTTGATTTTAGATATGAGTGTTTTATAACTGTATATGAACTTTATCCCTGAGAGCCTATGGTGTATAGAGAATGGGGGAGCCATCCTGGCATTGGACAACTTTCAGAATTTAGAGTTGCACTGTGCCGAATCGAAAATCAGACTATTTTGTTTATTCATTACTGAAATTCAGACAAATTTATATCCTCTTCAAAGCATAAGTTTCCTCAAGAATTATATAACTGAAACAGGGTCATTCTCATTCTAATGAATCAGTATAAACATAACACCCTGAAGGTTAATAATAATTGCAAAATGGGTAGACCTTTAAATAATTCAAAATGTTCTGAGTCAGATTCTAAAATGTCTGGATGATTATTTGCTAATATGTTTATAGCTTTTTAAATCTTACAAAGGGCTCTAGAATATAAACTCTTATTTAAGGCTCATCACAGACCATGAAGATGAGTTCTATGATCTTTATTTTATAGATGAATTAACAGAGCTGAAGATGATATCTTAGGTTCCTAACTCAAGACTTCTGGCTCCCAGTCTATTGATTTCTCCTTTTCACAGATCATTCAATCAACCTGTTATTATGGTATGTATGCCACAATACATAATACATATTTCCAACACTGTAGTTGTTTAGGATTGCAAAGAATGTATTTGACTGTCAGTGACACACAGGTGATATTGAAAAACTTCTGGACTAAGAATTAAAAATATATGCAACAGTATCTGGGTTCTAACTTTTGCTATCTACATGTACTTAAGTAGGCTGTGTAAACGCCTCTGAAATTCACTTCTCTTTTATTTGAAAGTGATTCTGAAGATTTCTAAAGAATCATGTTTTCGGGTTTCTATAGTGATTTTGTTCTTAAAAGAACAACAGTTTAGTACTCATGATTGTGCCATAGGACTACAGGCAGACTTCAACAGGAAGGTTCTTCTGCCCTTCTAGGCATTGACTGGGGCCATCTTGGCTGCATTTGGTTAGAAGTGGGGCTGGGCTGAGAGATCCAGTAAAGTTTCCCTAACATGTTTGGTACTGAGTATTTTTCCATGTGGTCTCTACCTCTGTCTTTGGCTCTTTCTGTGGAATGTGTCATCATTCAATCATCCTTCCTAGTTTTTCATTATGCGCCTAATTTCCANTAAAGTTTCCCTAACATGTTTGGTACTGAGTATTTTTCCATGTGGTCTCTACCTCTGTCTTTGGCTCTTTCTGTGGAATGTGTCATCATTCAATCATCCTTCCTAGTTTTTCATTATGCGCCTAATTTCCAGGGCAGAAGGAAAGGAAGGTGTCATTTTCTTAAAGGTTAGGCCTAAAATTGACACACATCACTTCTTCTGCATTCTATTGGCCAAATCAAGTCTCAAGACCAGCCCAAACTCAAGGAAGGGAAAATAAATGTCATCTCTTCATGAGGAAGAGTAGGCATACATGAGAAAAGAAGATATTAATGGCACACTTTAGAAATCACACCACCATCAACCTTACATGGCTATTGTAGCTATTCGTTAAAAGACTGAATGTTACATTTGTTTAAAACATGGATAGTGATTGGGTACCTGTTACAGAAAGACTGTTCTATGCTGTGATTTTACGGTTGTAGACAAAGCAAGTGTTTTTTCTTCCTTGTGATAGTATAAATGGTGGCTCTCAACCAAATAAAAACACAGAAAAGCATTTAATTATAAACATAACAAGGAACATTATAAAATGCTAAAGCACAACACACTGACTTAGACTGGTAGGTCAGAAAAAGCCTCTGAGCAAGTGATATTTGTGTTGAGAGCTTTAGTCCAGGTTGGAGTTAGCCATGTGAAAACAAGGAAAAGAACATTTCGGGCAGAGCTCACAGCACATGGGATGACTAAATGCTCAATGTGGCTAGAGTGTACAGGTCCAAAGAGTGGGACATGCAAATGACCCTGGAGACACAGGCTAGGAGCATTGTTATTACTGTATGAATGTTCCTCAATTTATTCAGATGTGGAAAGCCAATTCAGTCAAAGATGTATCCATATATAGCATGGCTGAATGTGACTGAATAAATGAATGCTCAGAGTCTCTAGCTTTCTCCTTTCTGTTAAGAATGTTCCCACAGTTACACACAGGTATATGTAGGCAGGAAGAAAAAAAGAAAAAAAATTGAAAGTTAGCAATTCAGGAACTTATTTTATAAAACAATTTCATTTCTCCTTTCTGAGCATCTATAATTCCTAATGTTACTACTCTTATGACTTCTACATCATTGAGTTTTTGATCTTACCTGTAAATTCATTCTGCACCAGGCCTGCAAACATAAAATTATACAAATTAATACCTTAATTGAGTTGACAAAGTCCAAATGAAAATGACTGCCACTTAAATTTTAATTATGCAAGCAAAACAGAAACCATGTTCTAAATGTAATATTTGTTCTCGAGAAAGCAAAGCTCAAAACCAAATAATAAATTCAAAATCAAGCAGTTAGAACAGGCTCTAAATCATCACACATCTTGGATATCTCTGCTTGGTACAGGAAGAATAAGCTTAAAAAGATACATTGCCTCCTGAAAGAGAAAAATAATCTGCTAGATAGCAATTTGCACCAATTCACCATTTATTTACTGCATATTTATTGTGTGCTTAGCCCCATGCAGTGTATTTAAGGAAGATACAAAGAAATGTATGATGCTCTGAAACTCACAGCGTTGCTGAATGCACAAAAGCTGTCTCATCAGGAAGTCAAATGGCAGAATAATGTAGCATGAAGAATATCACAACCAGTTATATTGACAAAAAGTCCCTGAACTTTAAAGGCTAGTCCCCATGTGTAAAAACAAATAAGATCGACTAGATCCATTGAGGTCTGAATAAATAGCCACTACAACCAGGCACTGTGATACCTTTATTGGCTTCACAGCATTCATTCTCCTCATCTTCTTTCCACCTGTGATTATGGGTATATAACCCAGAAAAAAACAGCCTGTGTCTTAGGTCTTTCAATTCAGTGATTGAATGAGCTGGGACAGATGCTTGGAGTGAATCTCAGCTCTCACCCTGGGGTGCATGGATGTATACTCAATCTCACGATCCAAAAATTGCTGATGATTACTTGGGTGACACAGAAAGATATCTACTTGAGTTGTTGTTGTTGTTCAGCCACAAAGTCATGCCTGACTCTGAAACCTCATGGAGTGTAATACGCCAGGCTCCTCTGTCCTCCAGTGTCTCCCAGTGTTTGCTCAAATTCATGTCCATTGAGTCAGTGGTGCTATCCATTTCATCCTCTGCTGCCCCCTTCTCTTTTTGCATTAAGGTCTTTTCCAGTGAGTCAGCTCTTCACATTAAGTGGCCAAATTATTGGAGCTTCAGCTTTAGCATCCCCTTAAGGTTATCTGCTTGAGAATGGACTCTTGACTGAGCGAATGTTGACCTAAGATTTGAGAGGTGGAAAAAGAATTGCTTGAAGCATTTGCATTGTTTTATTTTGACAATTTTATTTATCCTTAGCAATCTAACAGATAAGAAGGCTGCCACCTCTTGAATGATTCAAGTTGCTCAGTCAGTGCTGTGCTGTGCTTAGTTCCTCAGTTGTGTCTGACTTTTTGTGACCCCATGGACTATATATACATATAGCCTGGTAAGCTCTGATGTCCAAGGGGATTCTCCAGGCAAGAATACTGAAGTGGGTTGGCATGGCTTCCTGCAGTGGATCTTCCTAACCCAGGGATCTAACTGAGGTCTCCCACATTGCAGGCAGATTCTTTACCATCTGAACCACCAGGGAAGCCCGAGAATACTGGAGTGGGTAGGCTATCTCTTCTTCAGGGGATCTTCCCAACCCAGTAATTGAACTTGGGTCTCCTGCACTGCAGGCAAATTCTTTACCAGCTGAGCTACCAGATATGCCCTGTTCAGTCAATGCTGCTGTTGTTTTCCATCGCCTAGTGATGTCCAAGTCTTTGAGACACTCTTTGTTCAGTCAATACCTACTTTCAATTATACTGGTGAGGGCAATGGTCAAATAATCCTAAAAATTCCTCTCATGCTGAGAATTCATGACACTACTTGCTTACAAGACTCACTTCTGGCATCAGACCTGACCAGTATCTCCAGTTTGAAACCAATGATCATTTGGTGAATGGAGTAAGTTAATCGTATTAGCTGGAGTGGAAAGAAGAAAGAAAAGATAGAAGGAAGGAATGAAAGGATGGGGAAGAAAAGAAAGAAAAGCATGCTTAATTCCTAACTACATAATAAAGAATATCACTGATGTTAACCCTCAGTATACTTACATAGACCTAAACATCTAATCTGTAATTGTAAGCAACACATATGGGTTGTTTAAACAGGGTAGAATTACCTGTTTGTTAAACAACAATTACCTGCTGTTAAAACGGAGTGTAATTTTAACTTTATTGTACTAGTGTTTAAAGGGAGATTTCATGTGATATTCAACTGTGTATTGGTTGAACCTAGCACAGTACTGGGGTTTATGGTTAAGGAAATTTCAAGTTTTTTAACAAATATGTCAGCAATGAGCCAGGGCTTGCTGTCAGTACTTTGTATTGGCTTTAATGAGAGATCACAAGGGTTTGGAAGCAAAAAAAAAAAAAAAAAAAAAAAAAAAAAAAAGGGGAAAATAAAAAAAAAAAAACACAANAGCAATGAGCCAGGGCTTGCTGTCAGTACTTTGTATTGGCTTTAATGAGAGATCACAAGGGTTTGGAAGCAAAAAAAAAAAAAAAAAAAAAGAAAGAAACATGGTGAATCTAATACATACATATATGAATATATGTATGTATATACTTGCCTGTGCAACAAGAGACAAAATGCTGGAACTAAGATCACAGAAGTAAGTTTGGCTATTTCCAGGGAGAAAACTGGAAAATGCTAAGCCTCTGTTCTATTTGGCATTCAACAATGCCCAGGAGTAATAGCTTTGTTGCTTTTGACATTTTCTATATTCTTTCTTAATTAGTTATTTTTTCACACCTTCCATGGAAGGCAAGATCATATTATTAGCAGTTATTCACAATATACCAAGGAGATGATCTGTCCAAACAAGGAGAGGCCCACGCAGCCCAGAAGATATGCAACCTTACTCTGAAGAGTGTCACACTGCAGTACATTTTTAAAATAACTTTTTAAAATAATTCAAGTGATACACGTATTGCTTGTAGTGATAATATTGGTATTTTTTTCTTGATATAACACTTCATAGTTTCCAAAACACTATAGATGCTATTAATTGTTACCATAAGGAAATACCTCTATTGATGATCTCTGTGGATACAGGCACATGTTCTCACAGTCAGGGACTGGGGGAATGTAGATTTGTTCTAGACAAATAAGAGTGATCACCTGTGTCCTCCTACTTAGAACCAAAGAAAATATGGAGACAAAAGATTGCAATAGCATGTTTAATTCACTGAGGATTCCTACTTCACAAAGGTAAGCTATTAAGAGCCTCAGCTCCCTGTCAGCCCCATTGACAAGCTAAGTTTTAGTGGCTACAAAAATATGCCTTCAAGGCAAATGGTAAAGTTACTTTCTAAGAGTCAGATCACCAAGTATAAGCTCAGAATGGGAAGATCAATTAGATGAAAATATCCCTGTGGCTAAGAGACATGGAACATATCCAAGGTCAATTAATATAGCCAGGCTGTATATTCAAGCTGAATACCACTAGAGCAAGTGGAGATCTAATTAATACCATTTAAGCTTTCCCAAAATCTATTCAAATATTTTATTGATTACATTTTTTAAGTGATAAGCATCACAATGTTAGGAACTAGTGATGCAAGTTCAGTTCAGTCACTCAGTCGTGTCCAACTTTTTGCGACCCCATGAATCACAGCACGCCAGGCCTCCCTGTTCATTACCATCTCTTGGAGTTCACTCAGACTCGCGTCCATCGAGTCCATGATGCCATCCAGCCATCTCATCCTCAATCGTCCACTTCTCCTGCCCTCAATCCCTCCCAGCATCAGAGTCTTTTCCAATGAGTCAACTCTTTGCATTAGGTGGTCAAAGTATTGGAGTTTCAGCTTTAGCATCATTGCTTCCAAAGAGTCCCAGGGCTGATCTCCTTCAGAATGGACTGGTTGGATCTCCTTGTAGCCCAAGGGACTCTCAAGAGTCTTCTCCAACACCACAGTTTAAAAGCATCAGTTCTTTGGCGCTCAGCCTTCTTCACAGTCCAACTCTCACATCCATACATGACCACTGGAAAAACCACAGCCTTGACTAGACGGACCTTAGTCAGCAAAGTAATGTCTCTGTTTTTGAATATACTATCTAGTTTGATCATAACTTTTCTTCCAAGGAGTAAGCGTCTTCTAATTTCATGGCTGCAGTCACCATCTGCAGTGATTTTGGAGTCCAAAAAAATAAAGTCTGACACTGTTTCCACTGTTTCCCCATCTATTTCCCATGAAATGATGGGACCAAATGCCATGATCTTAGTTTTCGGAATGTTGAGCTTTAAGGCAACTTTTTCACTCTCCTCTTTCACTTTCATCAAGAGCCTTTTTAGACACTTTCTGCCATAAGGGTGGTGTCATCTGCATATCTGAGATTATTAATATTTCACCTGGCAATCTTGATTCCAGCTTGTGTTTCTTCCAGCCCAGCATTTCTCATGATGTACTCTGCATATAAGTTAAATAAGCAAGGTGACAATATACAGCCTCCTTTTCCTATTTGGAACCAGTCTGTTGTGCTATGTCCAGTTCTAAGTGTTGCTTCCTGACCTGCATACAGATTTCTCAAGAAGCAGGTTAGGTGGTCTGGTATTCCCATCTCTTTCAGAATTTTC
>SJYW01025724.1:295139-330271 GCA_006410735.1 Raphicerus campestris | reverse complement strand
TCCTCCTGCCCTCAATCCCTCCCAGCATCAGAGTCTTTTCCAATGAGTCAACTCTTTGCATTAGGTGGTCAAAGTATTGGAGTTTCAGCTTTAGCATCATTGCTTCCAAAGAGTCCCAGGGCTGATCTCCTTCAGAATGGACTGGTTGGATCTCCTTGTAGCCCAAGGGACTCTCAAGAGTCTTCTCCAACACCACAGTTTAAAAGCATCAGTTCTTTGGCGCTCAGCCTTCTTCACAGTCCAACTCTCACATCCATACATGACCACTGGAAAAACCACAGCCTTGACTAGACGGACCTTAGTCAGCAAAGTAATGTCTCTGTTTTTGAATATACTATCTAGTTTGATCATAACTTTTCTTCCAAGGAGTAAGCGTCTTCTAATTTCATGGCTGCAGTCACCATCTGCAGTGATTTTGGAGTCCAAAAAAATAAAGTCTGACACTGTTTCCACTGTTTCCCCATCTATTTCCCATGAAATGATGGGACCAAATGCCATGATCTTAGTTTTCGGAATGTTGAGCTTTAAGGCAACTTTTTCACTCTCCTCTTTCACTTTCATCAAGAGCCTTTTTAGACACTTTCTGCCATAAGGGTGGTGTCATCTGCATATCTGAGATTATTAATATTTCACCTGGCAATCTTGATTCCAGCTTGTGTTTCTTCCAGCCCAGCATTTCTCATGATGTACTCTGCATATAAGTTAAATAAGCAAGGTGACAATATACAGCCTCCTTTTCCTATTTGGAACCAGTCTGTTGTGCTATGTCCAGTTCTAAGTGTTGCTTCCTGACCTGCATACAGATTTCTCAAGAAGCAGGTTAGGTGGTCTGGTATTCCCATCTCTTTCAGAATTTTCTACAGTTTATTGTGATCCACACAGTCAAAGGCTTTGGCATAGTCAATAAAGCAGAAATAGCTGTTTTTCTGGAACTCTCTTGCCTTTTCCATGATCCAGCAGATGTTGGCAATTTGATCTCTGGTTCCTCTGCCTATTCTCAAACCAGCTTGAACATCAGGGAGTTCACGGTTCACATATTGTTGAAGCCTGGCTTGGAGAATTTTGAGCATTACTTTACTAGCATGTGAGATAAGTGCAATTGTGTGGTAGTTTGAGCATATTTTGGCATTCCCTTTCTTTGGAATTGGAATGAATAGTGACCTTTTCCAGTCCTGTGGCCACTGCTGAGTTTTCCAAATTTGCTGGCATATTGAGTGCAGTACTTTCACAGCATCATCTTTCAGGATTTGAAATAGCTCCACTGGAATTCCATCACCTCCACTAGCTTTGTTTGTAGCGATGCTTTCTAAGGCCCACTTAACTTTGCAATACATTAAGAGAGACATGTATATAAAGATATACATGTATAGAAAGTGAAAGTGAAAGTGAAGTCACTCAGTTGTGTCCGACTCTTTGCGACCCAATGGGCTGTAGCCTACCAGGCTCCTCTGTCCATGAGATTTCCCAGGCAATAGTCCTGGAGTGGATTGTCATTTCCTTCTGCAGGGGATCTTCCCAACCCAGGGATCGAACCCGGGTCTCCCACATTGTAGACAGACACTTTACCCTCTAAGCCATATGTATAATGACAGTGTCATGTAAGTGTCATGTATATTATGCCATGTATAATAGAGACATTTGCAAAGTGTGTTGAACTAAGCAAAGGCAGCTAACACTTTCCAGAACCAAAAGTAGTTAAGAAAGAGCTTACGAAGTCTGAGCTGGTTCTTCAAGACTGAGTATTGCAGAGGTCACCATAATGGTAATGGGTATTGAAAATATCTTATAATGCAGACATTTTTTTAACATAATAAAAATAATACATTTTCAGTAGGTTTGAAGAGAGAGGATTGCTAATATCTTATATACTTCTGTGCACCGAAGAGATCCTTTTGTGGAGAGTCTTTTAAATGTATCATTTATTTTGTAGAATTTTTTGTGATGAAATTATTTTTCTAAGGATTTTAGAAAAACCACTAATGTCTCCCACTCCACTGGGCATTAGAGCTAGAGAGGAGCTGAGAGACCTGCTGCTCAAACACCTGCCTGGCAACTGACCCAGTGAGGATGGCAAAGCCGGAGCCCAGCTGAGACTGTGAGCTTCTCTCTCTTACTGGAGACAGAAGATGGTCTTGGGGACAAACTACCATCGAGATACATGGAGAGAAAGATGAACGGGTAGAGGGTGGCTGGGTGGAGGGATGGATAGGTGATGGACAGATAGGTACCAAAGGAGATAACTGTAAGCAAGGGTTATTGCTCTAAGAGTTGATACTGTAGTCCAAGTAGGCAGCAGGCCTCAGAGGTGTTGGTTAGGTAGGAAAAGTACACACTCAGAAGCGACCATAGAAAAGTGAGTTTTGATTTAGGTCTGAAGAATGGCTGGGTGCACTGAAACTTGTGGCACAAAAGTAAGTTTAAAGAAAAACAAAAAGAAGGTTGCCATGGCAAAACTTTAGTCTTAATTTGAACATAAAGGTGCTATTTTTGCACAATGTTAATGAATGTAGCAGGTGTCCTAGAAGTAACATTGATTAGGGAACATTCAAAGTTTAGAAAGTGGCAAGGGATATAAATGGTTCTGTGCTGGGAGCTGTATAATACACTGTTGAATTTTATAATAGGATCCCTTTGGTGTACTGAGGTATGTAACACATTAACATTCCTTCCCCCACCAAATCTATTACACTTGAAGACCATGACAGCCTTTAAAAATCTGGGATTGACAGATTAATATTAAAAAAAATGCAATTAGTCCTTTTACAGGTGGGAAAAATAGGGAAAAGGAGTGTTTAAGAAAGAAGAGAATGTGCACAAAAGATTATAGAATGTTTTGGAGACACTGAATTCAACTGAGTGTGTAATTTTAAGGAAGAAATATTGCTTAGTACTTTGGGATGGTGGGAGAAAACCCATGAGGCAAAGATAGTAGTATGATTATAAGGTTATAAAGATTATAAAAAGAGGACTAATATGAGCAAATGGTACAGATAAAAAAATCACTCAGCATCTTCAATGGAAGATTGGTTAAGGAGGAGAGATGGTTGAAAGAAAGCTATAATAAGGAAGCAAATATTTATATAGATTTTAAGAACCATTTCAGATTGGAATGGACAAGAGATGTTGAGGCACTCAGAGAGTACTGTCTGTTGCCCACAAGAAGGAAAAGGAGAAAGAAATAATTATGCAGGGTCCTGATGAGAGATGGTGTCTTAGGAGGAACGGCTCATGGTAGGAGTGGTGGTGGTGGTGAGGTTTAGCACCAAAGCAGGGAGTGAACAGGCAGAACATCCCCCACCCTTTCTCTCCTCCCATACTCTAGTCTCCTGCTGGTGCCTCCCACTGGTGAATTTAATTTTAAAGTAATGAGAAGAACTGCCCAGATGATTTATTCACCAGTTATCAGCTCTTGGGATACAAACCAAGGTAGAAAGAAAGAACATGAAAGAAAAGGGCCAGTGGTAAATGGGAACTAACAAGAACAACAGATTGGGAAGAAAAATTGTTGACTGGCTCTTCCAAAGACAAAGAGATATTTCAGTCAAGATTTTCTAGTTCTTATAGTTCTGATCTTTAATTCTGATTTTTTTTTCTTCCAAGCATTGTTTTAATAAATTAACCTGACTTTTGGGATTTCATGATAGTCAGATGTAAGGTGTCTAATTAGCCAATGCAAGCCTTCCTACCTCCTGTTGTCAATAAATATATTTATAACTGGTTCATCTATTAGGCTTTTGCCAAGATCAGTTAGTATGAATTATTCCTTAAGAACTTGGTCACCTCTGGGTACTGATTTCAGACATGACCCTTGAGCGAGCTGGTAAGTAACTTGTAAAATTATAATTGGCCATAGTGTAAAATCAGGACTCTCATACAAGCATAAAATGAACACATGAAATTAATGAGGCAATCAGTAAGATATTGAGACTACTTGAAATGAAAATTTGAGAAACTTGGTACTCACAAGCAATTTAATAAGGGGATATTAGGAAAAGACACGAGAAGGCGATGGCACTCCACTCCAGTACTCTTGCCTGGAAAATCCCATGGACAGAGGAGCCTGGTAGGCTGCAGTCCATGGGGTTGCTAAGAGTCAGACAATACTGAGCGACTTCACTTTCCCTTTTCACTATCATGCATTGGAGAAAGAAATGGCAAACCACTCCAGTGTTCTTGCCTGGAAAATCCCAGGGACAAGGGAGACTGGTGGGCTGCCATCTACAGGGTCGCACAGAGTCGGACATGACTGAAGCGACTTAGCAGGAGCAGCAGCAGGAAAAAACAATTGGACTTGATAGACACAATCTAAGTCCTGGAGAATAAAAAACTTCAATATAAGTTATTTTTACAAAGACAAAAATTATTTGAAGCTTAACTGAACTAAAAGTTGAAAGTTAATCTTGGTCTTACAGAATGGTGAATGTAGTCAAGAGAGCATCAGTCAAAATGCAAGCCCACCACTGCAGTGAAAGAACATCCAATATTCTCTTTCACCTAATTCCAAATGCCAGATACTTTTTCTTAGAATTTATTTAAGAATCTGCTAAGCTTCCTTCTCATATTTCTTTATTTTTAGAAGCTTTTTTAGGAAAACCAAGTTATTACAGTTACATGGAAATTTCTGACTTACCTGAATGTGATGAATTCCAGGTTACTTTCTGGGCAAAAGAACTTGAGAAAATAGAGTGAGGAGAGAAGAAAAAGGGAGAGAGGGAGAGAGACAGGGTGGGAGGAGAGATTATAGAAACTTGATTCCTTATGTTAAAATGTGTTACTTTGCTGTTGAAATGATTATATTTATTTCAAATTTTAACTTATGCAGTGTCTCCAATTAAATTTGGCTGACCTCTATTTAAATACCTGAGTTCAGTTCAGTTCAGTCACTCAGTCGTGTTCAACTCTTTGTGATCCCACGGACTGCAGCAAACCAGGCCTCCCTGTCCATCACCAACTCCCAGAGTTTATTCATATGAATGTCCATTGAGTCAGTGATGCCATCCAACTATCTCATCCTCTGTCGTCCCCTTCTCCTCCCACCTTCAATCTTTCCCAGCATCAGGGTCTTTTCCAATGAATCAGGTGGCCAAAGTAATGGGGTTTCAGCTTCAGCATCATCCTTCCAATGAATATTCAGGACTGATTTCCTTTAGAATGGATTTCTTGGGTTTCCTTGCAGTCCAGGGGACTCTCAAGGGTCTTCTCCAACACCATAGTTCAAAAGCATCAATTCTTCGGCACTCAGCTTTCTTTATAGTCCAACTCTCACTGGAAAAACCATAGCTTTCACTAGACAGACCTTTGCTGGCAAAGTTATGTTTCTGTTTTTTAATATGCTAACTAGGATGGTCATAACTTTTTTTCCAAGGAGCAAGTGTCTTTTAATTTCATGGCTGCAGTCACCATCTGCAGTGATTTTGGAGCCCCCCAAAATAAAGTTTGTCACTGTTTCCATTGCTTCCCCATCTATTTGCCATGAAGTGATGGGAGTAGATGACATGATCAAGTTTTCTGAATGTTGAGTTTTAAGCCAACTTTTCTACTCTCCACTTTCACCTTCATTAACAGGTTCTTTAGTTCTTCTCTGCTTTCTGCCATAAGGGTGGTGTCATCTGCACATCTGAGGTTATTGGCATTTCTCCCAGAAATCTTGATTCCAATTTGATTCTATGCTTCATCCAGCCCAGACTTTCTCATTATGTACTCTGCATATAAGTTAAATAAGCAGGGTGACAATACAGAGCCTTGAATCTTGGCTTCAGTTCAGTTCAGTTCAGTCACTCAGTCATGTCCAACTCTTTGCGACCCCATGAATCGCAGCATGCCAGGCCTCCCTGTCCATCACCAACTCTTGGAGTTTACTCAAACTCATGTCCATTGAGTTGGTGATGCCATCCAGCCATCTCATCCGTTGTCTTCTCCTTCTTCTCCTACCCCCAATCCCTCCCAGCATCAGAGTCTTTTCCAGTGAGTCAACTTTTCGCATGAGGTGGCCAAAGGATTGGAATTTCAGCTTTAGCATCACTCCTTCCAATGAACACCCAGGATTGATCTCCTTTAGGATGGACTGGTTGGATCTCCCTGCAGTCAATGAGACTCTCAAGAGTCTTCTACAATACCACAGTTCAAAAGCATCAATTCTTCAGTGCTCAGCTTTCTTCTCAGGCCAACTCTCACATCTATACATTGCCACTGGAAAAACCTTAGTCTTGACTAGATGAACCTTTATTGGCAAAGTAATGTCTCTGCTTTTGAATATGCTATCTAGGTTGGTCATAACTTTTATTCTAATGAGTAAGTGTCTTTTATTTTCATGGCTCCAATCACCATATGCAGTGATTTTTGAGCCCCCCCCCCCCAAAAAAAGAGTCTTTCACCATTTCCACTATTTCCCCATCTATTTGCCATGAAGTGATGGGACCAGATGCCATGATCTTTGTTTTCTGAATGTGAAGCTTTCAGCCAACTTTCTCACTCACCTCTTTCACTTTCATCAAGAGGCTTTTTAGTTCCTCTCCACTTTCTGCCACAAAGGTGGTGTCATCTGCATATCTGAGGTGATTGAGATCTCTCCCAGCAATCTTGACTCCACCTGGTGCTTCTTTCAGCCCAGCATTTCTCATGATGTACTCTGCATATAAGTCAAATAAGCAAGGTGACAATAAACAGCCTTTACGTGCTCCTTTTCCTATTTGGAACCAGTCTGTTATTCCATGTCCAGTTCTAACTGTTGCTTCCTGACCTGCATATAGGTTTCTCTAGAGGCAGGTCAGGTGGTCTGGTATTCCCACCTCCTTTAGAATTTTCCACAGTTTATTGTGATCCATACAGTCAAAGGCTTTGGTGTAGTCAATAAAGCAGAAATATATGTTTTTCTGGAACTCTCTTGTTTTTTTGATGATCCAGAGGATGTTGGCAATTTGATCTCTGGTTCCTCTGCCTTTTCTAAAACCAGCTTGAACATCTGGAAGTTCACAGTTCACGTACTGCTGAAGACTGGCTTGGAGAATTTTGAGCATTACTTTACTAGCATGTAAAATGAGTGCAGTTGTGTGGTAGTTGAGAAGGAAATGGCAACCCACTCCAGCGTTCTTGCCTGGAGAATCCCAGGGATGGCGAAGCCTGGTGGGCTGCCGTCTTTGGAGTCGCACAGATTCAGATACGAATGAAGAGACTTAGCAGCAGTAGCAGCAGTTGAACATTCTTTGGCATTGACCTCTTTGAAATCACAGTAGTTAATCTATAACCAAGACGGCTAAATGACTAACGTGCAGGATATGCTGGACAAGAGGATGATTCATGTCCCAGACAGGGTAGAGCTGATAGTATGGCATGACAGAATGGCATGTTATTCAAAGTTTATATATATATTTTTTTATTTCTAGAATTTCATTTAATATTTTTGGACCCTAAACCATAAAACATTTGGACCTAAAACCATAAACTAGGGGGAACTACTATACTATTTTTTTTAAGAAGTTGTCTCTCATAGGCAGTGAAGAGTTTAAACTATTAAAAAATCTTCTAGGTGCCTCACAGAAGGCTATATTTCTGATACCTCACATGTGATTATTTCTCTGTCTGTGGATGACACACTGTAGGATAGGGTTGTGTTGAGTGTGGGGCACTAGAAATCTTTATCTGTAGTCATTGATAATTATAATTAACTGTTAGATAACTTTTAGTCATTTGAAATGCTAAGCAAAATTATTTTCCTTGGAATTTTTTTTAAANACAGAATGGCATGTTATTCAAAGTTTATATATATATTTTTTTATTTCTAGAATTTCATTTAATATTTTTGGACCCTAAACCATAAAACATTTGGACATAAAACCATAAACTAGGGGGAACTACTATACTATTTTTTTTAAGAAGTTGTCTCTCATAGGCAGTGAAGAGTTTAAACTATTAAAAATCTTCTAGGTGCCTCACAGAAGGCTATATTTCTGATACCTCACATGTGATTATTTCTCTGTCTGTGGATGATACACTGTAGGATAGGGTTGTGTTGAGTGTGGGGCACTAGAAATCTTTATCTGTAGTCATTGATAATTATAATTAACTGTTAGATAACTTTTAGTCATTTGAAATGCTAAGCAAAATTATTTTCCTTGGAATTTTTTTTAAAATTTTAGTTTTACTGTCTAGCTAGCTGTCTATATATGTATATATAGAGAGGGATCATTTTATTTTTCTTCCTTTGAATTTTAAAATTATTTTATCACCCCATTCATGTAGGTTTTTTGTGTGTGTGTGAGTTGTATTATTGCACAATATCTCATCTTTTTCCTGTGAAATATCTTTTCTTCTCTTTTGTGAAGTCGTATAAGTCATAACAGTTAATTAATGGAACACTCTACTTTGGTTCCAGACTTTTATTGGTTCAGTGATTAGCTACTAATATTCTGGAGCTAAATTTTAAGCAGAACCCATATCAAGTATATCAAACCAAATTTAGGACCAGTTTTCTCCTTCTGATAGCATTTGGCCTTTAATCTCCTGAAGATATCTGAAGACCAACATGTTACTTGGAATCAGAATACATGTCCATATTTGCAAGTTGACCTACTTACTATAATTTGTTCATAACCTCAAAATGAATACTACTGGGGTTTACCCAGTCATTTGTGAAGACATGCACAGAGTAGTAAAATATTTACGTTGCCTGACACATAGGTTCTTCAGTTCAGTTCAGTTCATTTGCTCAGTCATGTCCAACTCTTGGTGACCCCATGAACCACAGTACGCCAGGCCTCCCTGTCCATCACCAGCTCCCAGAGTTCACTCAGACTCACGTCCATCGAGTCAGTGATGCCATCCAGCTGGCATTAAAAAAGACAAAGTTTTGCCTTTCATTTGATTTTCATTCACAAATGACCACTTATGGAGACGGTAGCAAACATTGCAGTGTAGTGCAGGAAACGCTAGTTTTGGGCCAATTGAACACCAACTCTGGCCACCTGTTAGAGAGTGACCTCTAGTAAGTCACTAAACATTTCTGAACCTCATTTTCTCTTATAAAAGTAAAGAAAATAAAGTGTACTTAGATAATTGTTTTCAGGATTTAAAATTATAATCTGTTAAAGATGTAGACTTAAATGTAGATGTAGCTACAGATATAAATATAGAATAAAAATCCTCTTTAGTATTTACTAATTCATTGTTAACAATGACTTCACGGAGCGTAGCTACTGCAAATAATGAGAATCAATAGTATCAGGCTAAATTCAATCAGACTAGTTAAAGAAAAATTTTAATAGGGATTCCAGTGTCATCTCAGACCAACAAAGACTAGAAAACCCAAGAGAAAAACTTAAATCTATAATAGATGCTAAGAGAATTCAGTAAGGAGGCTGGGTCAAAAAAGTATAAAGATCAATATCCTTCACATATACTAATAGTTTTAGGACCTAAACTATTTTATTTTTCAGTAAGTTTTAGATTATTTCAGGAAATAGCAGGAGCCTGTAATCATTAGAAGTAGTTGGAAGTTTGACCTCAATTCCCCTGACACCTGCTCAGCAAGTCTGATAGATTTTTTTAAATTTATTTTTTTATTGAAGGATAATTGCTTTACAGAATTTTGTTGTTTTCTGTCAAACCTTAACACTGACAGATTTTGATGGTAAAGAACAATGAGTCCTTTTCAGAGTGAGATGTTTTACTGCTTATATGGACAATAAAAACACAGAAAACAAAAGTAACAGCTACCTATGTCTCCTGCCCCACAGGCCATCACCAGAACTAAAGGAAATAGCTGGCAATACAACTTGAGTGCTAGCTGCAGCCTGTTGCTGAGTTGCTGATTGATTGCTACTCAGTTTTATAGTTTGCAGCTGTACTGTGAGGGTGAAGGCAAGACAGAACTCTTCATATGTCATCAGAACCTGGGAGAGGATGAGAAACTATCTCATAGACTGATTCTATAATAAGACGCAGGTAGTAAGAAATGTTGCTTCTCATGTGACTCTAGAGGTAAAGAACCTGCCTTCCAATATAGGATATGTAAAAGGCAAAGGTTCAGTCCTTAGATGGGGAAGATCCCCTGGAGGAGGATGGCAACCCATTCCAGCATTCTTGCTTGAAGAATCCCATGGACAAGGAAACCTGGCAGGCTATAGTCCATAGCGTTTCAAAGAGTCAGACACGAATGAAGCGAATTCACACACACACACACAAACAGGTGAGAAATGGCCTTGTAGCAATTCCTCACGAGATCCCGATGCTCTCATATTCCAGAAGGATCATAGGACATTCTACCAAGATAAGCTGTAGTTAGGCCCTTCATCACATGGCTTTTGTGGATTTATCAGGTCACTAGCCTGGATCAGTTCCTGTTACCTCATGATTTTCGACAGTGAACTTAAGTCTTAGATCAAGTTTGGACAAAGATATAAACAGTCACTAGCAATAAGTCAAAAAGTTGTCATGGTACTACTAGTTTTGTATCTCAAAGCAAGAAGTACTCTGACAAATATCTGTTTCAGAAGGCTCACTGTGAGGCAGACATGATGGTGTTCTAGTGGGAGGGCCAGTCAATGGAGTCACTCCATGCAAAGCTACATTAAAGAAAGGAACATGAGGTGAGTAATACCTTATATCTCAGGGATGGCAACAAAATTTTGGGAAACTGGGATCGCTTTTCTTGGGATTCTCTTATCTTATTTGTGCTAAGGCAGTAGGATTCCTTAAAAGCTTTACAGACCTATCATATTTCTTAAACACCATTTATCTAGCTAGGTAATACATATTTCTGACATCTCTTTTACTAATCCATAAAACTTTGGACTATTTAAATAATAATATTTAAAGTGATCAATTAACATCTTTTGAATACATACGTCTGACTCTATATCAGTATTAATATTATCAAGTACTAATAAACTACTCTGTGGTGGAGATTTACACACACAGGCATGCACAAACNTTATCACTGAATGAGGTGATGAGATTGTAAGATTTTTGGAGAGGCCAAGATGAAGTGAAAGGCAGGAGTCAAGTAAGTGAAAAGTCAAGGGAATAGTAAAAATGACAGTACCATTATTCATACAATGATATCATATATTTAATGTAATTAATGGAGACTCTCAAGAATATGTGTGTGTGGATGGGTGTGTGTGTTTGTTAGTCCCTCAGTCGTGTCTGACTTTGCAACCCCATGGACGGTAGCCTGCAAGGCTCCTCTCTCTGAGGAATTTTCCAGGCAAGAATACTGGAGTAGTTTGCCATTTCTTCCTCCAAGAGATCTTCCCAACCAGGGATCAAATCCATTTCCGTTACCTCTCCTGCATTGGCAAGCAGTTTCTTTACCACAGCGTTACTTGGGAAATCCTGATGGGAAATACATTGATCCATAAAAAACAATATTTGTTCTTCTTTGTTTATAACAGTAATGTACTTATATATAAAATGATAGTAGAGTTGGACAAATGCAGCATAGCACATGAATACATATGAATACAGTACAACAGAAACAGAGGAAGAAGCAATTGACTGTGAAGTGTAGAAGCGATGGGGGTTGGGAGAAGGCTTGCTTTAGATCAGCTTCCATCTAGAACTGAATTCATTGCAACAATGCAGTTGAAATATATTTAAGTTTCACCAGACCCATAAGAGTCCTAATGACAGCTTCTTTTATTCTACATTAGGATGTCTTTGCTCTCTCGAATATCAGTTATAGCCACTTTGTTTTCATTTTACAGGCAGACACTCTGCTAGAAAATTTCCAAGTGGCAATTTATGGTAATGATATCTGGTTGCAATGCTTAGCATATGGTGAATTTTCCATAATACAGTACTCTCTCTGGTCCCTGGTATGTAATAGTAATGGAACTATACGCAATGTTACTTGACCAGGAGGACTGCAAAGAGAGCAGGGAGGGGAGAATGGACTCTTTGTGTATATATATATATTTTCTTGCCAGGAAGTTAGAGTTATCATTCAACTTCCTTCTCCATTACGCATGCATTTCTAAGCTTTCAGTGGCCTAGTTGCTAGTCACCTGAATTTTCAAAACTCCTAATGAAACCACCAAGACATAGAACTCAAGACATTTGGATAATCTTTGAATAAGAGTCATATATGCATGCTACATTTCTGTTTCTCCATTGAACATTCTATTTTGCTTACATATTCACTACAGCAGTGTTTGCATTAACCGAATTTTATCTCTGACTCTAGCAAACTGGAAATTTAATATCTAGTAGCAAATTCATTATCACAAAATTATTATATAACCAAACAATTTGCTTGTCTCATGGAGTATTATGAAGTGACTGTAAATTGTGTGAGAAATGAAGGTAGAGAATATGTGATATCACATTTTCAGAGAATATTTGTTTAAAAGCATCTCCCTGGAAATAAATGATGATTTCAGACTTTCATTAACTCTTTTGAGTCAGCAGGGTACTATTTAGTGCACCAAACAGTTACTTTCTAATTTTCTCACTGAAGTATTTCCTTTCTGACCTAAATGTACTCATGCAGTCATCCAAAGCTTTTATTAACATGTATTCAGAAATTTTATAATTTTTTTCAGCATGAAAATATTCTTCTTTTCTAAGACTGCTTCTTTTCCTCTAAAGAAAAGCTTTTTTTTTTCCCCTTCTCTACATCTTTGCTCTTCAATGTAACAGAGCTCCAAAGAAAATATTCAGGCCACTTATTCCTGCCCATTAACATCTACAAAAAAAAAAAAAAAAAAAAGTTGCCCTGTGATCAAATTCAGCAATGCAACATTAATCAAGGATAGGCAATTCTCTTTCCCATGATGAAGGTTAAAAGCAGAAAAGATATATGTGTTTGGTTCTTGTTTATAACTGGCCTGGGTTAGCACTGATTAATATTACAATTGATAAAGGAAATCATCTAGAACAAGAGTTTCTAAAGAGATGACGCTTTTGCTTGGTTGTTCCTCTGTTTGAAATAATAAGATTTGACATGTCCATTCTGTATGCTGTATGCTGGGAGTCATGGGGTCATGGAAAAATAAGAGCTACTTTTCTTTCTATCTGCCTAGTCTTCTTCCATAATTTAGCAATAAGGCTGCTAGATACCTTTCTCAAATACTTCTAATCACAGCAATGGTTTCCAATCTCTATTTCCCTTGTCACATGACCTGATGACAGGTTACTTGGGCCACTTTTATGTACACTTTTGAAGTTATCAGCAATCCTAGAGTTAAATTCTTCTGTTCCTTTAAGAAAGCCAGAAACTGAGCTGGATGACATAGGTATAACTGAAATCTGTCATTTCCATTAAAAAAGTTCAAAAAGAATAATTTTTTGTTTTTTAACTTTCATAAGTGAGACATTATTTGATAACTCCTTGCAACTGATAATATCATATCATTGTTTCAGAACCCAGTAGTGGAGAAGGGAAGATTTGATTGATGGGATAGATATAAAATTTAAATGCCTCTGATTCAAAATCTGTGGTGCTTCCTCAAGCCTGTGCATAGTCCCTGCCACTTAAATTGTTTAATATAGTCTTTAATTGCCTAGTGTCCTCCTTGAAGTGTTTTCAATACCAAGTCCTTCATGAACCTATAATTCTTGTACATTGCAGGACATTGAAGATTATAATTTACATATGTTGTAGGTACACAGTGAACTTTAATTCTATTGATAAACTCATTTTACTCTGTTACCTGATTCCCTCTAATATGATATTAATTCCCTCTAATGTTATTAAATTGTATGTGCAAGTCTGTAAATACACTCTGACTAGTAACAGAAGCTTTTTATTTTTAACNATCAAGGATAGGCAATTCTCTTTCCCATGATGAAGGTTAAAAGCAGAAAAGATATATGTGTTTGGTTCTTGTTTATAACTGGCCTGGGTTAGCACTGATTAATATTACAATTGATAAAGGAAATCATCTAGAACAAGAGTTTCTAAAGAGATGACGCTTTTGCTTGGTTGTTCCTCTGTTTGAAATAATAAGATTTGACATGTCCATTCTGTATGCTGTATGCTGGGAGTCATGGGGTCATGGAAAAATAAGAGCTACTTTTCTTTCTATCTGCCTAGTCTTCTTCCATAATTTAGCAATAAGGCTGCTAGATACCTTTCTCAAATACTTCTAATCACAGCAATGGTTTCCAATCTCTATTTCCCTTGTCACATGACCTGATGACAGGTTACTTGGGCCACTTTTATGTACACTTTTGAAGTTATCAGCAATCCTAGAGTTAAATTCTTCTGTTCCTTTAAGAAAGCCAGAAACTGAGCTGGATGACATAGGTATAACTGAAATCTGTCATTTCCATTAAAAAAGTTCAAAAAGAATAATTTTTTGTTTTTTAACTTTCATAAGTGAGACATTATTTGATAACTCCTTGCAACTGATAATATCATATCATTGTTTCAGAACCCAGTAGTGGAGAAGGGAAGATTTGATTGATGGGATAGATATAAAATTTAAATGCCTCTGATTCAAAATCTGTGGTGCTTCCTCAAGCCTGTGCATAGTCCCTGCCACTTAAATTGTTTAATATAGTCTTTAATTGCCTAGTGTCCTCCTTGAAGTGTTTTCAATACCAAGTCCTTCATGAACCTATAATTCTTGTACATTGCAGGACATTGAAGATTATAATTTACATATGTTGTAGGTACACAGTGAACTTTAATTCTATTGATAAACTCATTTTACTCTGTTACCTGATTCCCTCTAATATGATATTAATTCCCTCTAATGTTATTAAATTGTATGTGCAAGTCTGTAAATACACTCTGACTAGTAACAGAAGCTTTTTATTTTTAACCACTAGTCAAACTTAAGTCCCCCTTTGAAGCCTTTAATCATGTATCACATTTATTCCAAAGCAGTGGCCTTCCTTAAAAAACATGAAATAATTCAGACAGAAAGAGGAAAATATGAAACACTTTTGATTATTTTAAGAAGTATATATATATATACACACACTTGTATTTCAGGGCTTCCCTGATAGTTCATTTGGTAAAGAATCTGCCTGCAGTGCAGGAGACACTGGTTCAATTCCTGGCTCAGGAAGATCCTCTGGAGAGGGGATAGGCTACCCACTCCAGTATTCTTGGGTTTCCCTTGTGGCTCAGCTGGTAAAGAATCTGCTTGCAATGCAGGAGACCTGGATTTGGTCCCTGGGTTGGGAAGATCCCCTGGAGTAAAGGCTATTCACTTCAGTATTCCAACCTGGAGAATTCCATGGATTATATATTCCATGGGGTCACAAAGAGTCGGACACAACTGAGTGACTTTCACTTTCAAATATACATGTGTATAAATATATATTTGACATACAATGTTATATTGGTTTATGGTGTACAAAATAACGATTTGCCATTAGTATACATTGTGAAATGTTCATCACAATATGTCATTACCATCTGTCACCATACAAAGTTAAAAAATTTTTCTTGGGATTAAAAAGCTTTTATGATTTCTTTACTGCTAAGCTTTCAAGTTGGCAATACCCTATTATTGACTGTAGTCACCATGCTATAGATTATACCTCATGAATTATCTATTTTATAACTGGAAGTTTGTATTTCTTTATCCCCTTCACTCATTTCAACCACCAGCCAACAATCCTCCACTCTGGCAACCACACATGTATTCTCTGTATCTATGAATTCTGTTTTGATTTCTCATATTTGATTGGTTTATTTTTAAGATTCCATTGTATCAGTGAATATACAGCATTTGTCTTTCTCAGTCCAACTTGGGACTTCCTTAGTGGTCCAGTGGTTGAGACTCCATACTTTGACTGCAGGAGGCAAGGGTTCAATCCCTGGTCAGGGACCAAAAATCTCACATGCTGCACAGCATTGCCAGTGACTCAGTATGACTTATTTCACTTGGCGTGATACCCTCAAAGTTCATCCATATTGATATAAATGGAATTATTTGATTCCTTTTATGGCTGAGTAGTATTCCATTCCATCCATATTCCATCAAAAAACTAAGATCATGGCATAAAGTCCCATCACTTCATGGAAAATAGATGGGGAAACTATGGAAACAGTGACAGACTTCCTTTTCTTGGGCTCCAAAACCACTGCAGATGATGACTACAGCCATGAAATAAAAAGATGCTTGCTCCTTGGAAGAAAAGTTATGACCAACCTAGACAGCATATTAAAAAGCAGAGACATTACTTTGTTGACCAAAGGCCATTTAGTCAAAGCTATATTTTTTCCAGTAGTCATGTATGGATATGAGAGCTGGACTTTAAAGAAAGCTGCCTAAGAATTGATGCTTTTGAACTGTGGTGTTGGAGAAGACTCTTCAGAGTCCTTTGGACTGCAAGGAAATCAAGCCAGTCAATACTGAAGGAAATCAGTCCTGAATATTCATTGGAGGGACTGATGCTGAAGCTGAAGCTCCAATACCTTGGCCACCTGATGCAAAGAACTGATTCATTGGAAAAGACCCTAATGCTGGAAAGATTGAAGGCAGGAGAAGAAGGGGATGACAGAGGATGAGATGGTTGGATGGCATCCCCAACATGAATTTGAGCAAGCTCTGGGAGTTGGTGATGGCCAGGGAATCCAGGCGTGCTGCAGTCCATGGTGTCACAAAGAGCTGGGTACAACTGAGCAACTGAACTAAACTGAACTGAGTATTCCATTGCATATATATATCATATCACCTTTACCCGTTCATTCATTGATGGACATTTAGATTGTTTCCATATTTGGGCTACTATAAATAATTCTCTGATGAAAATAGGGGCTGTTTATATTTTCAAATTAATGTTTTTATTTTCTTCAGGTAAATACCAAGAAGTAAAATGCTGGATGTTTTCAAGGAACATCAATTATTATACACTACAGTTTTCTCATGGGAATTAGAAGCTGTAAACTGGTGAAGAATGTAGGGACCCTAGAGCCACCCCAGTAACTATGGATATTTGACTAAGGCAGAGAAGGTAGTTTCTGGACATGTTTTCTGAAAATGGTAAGTTCCTTTTGCTCTGTCTGATTGGGTGAGAATTGGCTGAAGGATGGGTGAGAGGTCCCTTTGTCCACCTACTCAAATTCTACTATGGTGAACAAATGTGGAGCGAACACAAAATGACATTATCTATTCCAAAGTATTGTGAGATTGAGAAAAATAGTACATTTACTATTAACATAAAGCCCTCTAAAAAATTAGCTATTGTTTTATGTGAAATAACTCAGCAAGTAACTACTTGATATTTCTTTTATCATTCCATTAATTCTAACCAATGATTAAAATTAACATTAGACTTATATTCTTTTCTGATGGTGTCCAAAATGTCATTTGCCCAGATAAAGTGTATCAAAGGCATATTTACTTATAGAAGATTCAACTCAGGTAATGAGAAGTGATCCCTAAAAGTACTGATATATTGAGGTTTAGGAAATTTACTCTGATTGTGTCATGATTCTGTTGATGTCAGTACTGTCAGTTTTATTTTGCAATGCCAATGCTTATTTACTTTTCTCAAGTATTTTTTGTTGAGTATTTTTGACTAGTTGCTGGTGGTACTATGGAGAACTGAACTCTGAAGAGTACAAATAATTTACAAATCACAGTGTATTCATGGGATGCTATCTTAACTTCCTAACACAGCCATCTCATAGAGCTTTGGGAAAGAGGGGGAGAAAGAAGGAAATATACAAATTTTACTTAGGCCTTCCTTCCATTTAATGATGTGTTCTGAAGAGAGCAGCAGGTAGGAGAAAATATTGATCTGTAATTGTGAATGTTATAAACAAATACCATTTGTCACTCACAAGTGAATAGTTTCAGTAACTCATATTTTCCAGAGACAGAGAATAGATATAATTATAAAATCTTCATATGTTTGAATTAAACATGTATGTATGAAAGTGAAAATGAAGGTTGCTCAGTCGTGTCCAACTCTTTGCGACCCCATGCACTAAACAGTATAGTCCATGGAATTCTTCAGGCCAGAATACCGGAGTGGGTAGCCTTTCCCTTCTCCAGGGGATCTTCTCAACCCAGGGATTGAACCCAGGTCTCTTGCATTTCAGGCAGATTCTTTACCAGCTGAGCTATACATGTATGGATACTTTCAAACATATTGAAATTTTATTATTATCTTCACTAGGCAAAGACTCACCCTCTTTTCAATAGTTATTTCTTTTGCTATTTTCTTTTTCTTTCTTTCTTTCTTTTTCTTTCTTTCTTTTTTTTTTTTTACTAAAGTGAGAGGATTCCATTATACTTCAGCATCCAGTTCAGTCCTGGCTTTCTTAGAGAGGTAGAACCAAGTTTGGAATTGTAGATAAACTTGGCATCATACATGAGAATACCTAAGTCACAGGAGTGTCATCACTGACATGTAACAAAAAGAGACAGAGGTTGAAATCCATTGCTATAATAGAGGGAATGTGAGGGAGCTGTCTTGTCTCAAGCCTTATGGCTAAAGCACAAAGTAGACCAGGCAGATGGGAAGAAAAAGAATGCTTATGCTTTAGAAGGCTTGCCAGCATACAGGCCTCCTTCCAGAGGGACATGCCAAATCTCATGATTTCAAACAGGGATAACCAAGTACAAGTTCTGTCTCCTTAGAAACTCTTATCCTAGGTAATTTCTATCATCAGGTACAATTTTAGTCAGTTCTAACCCAGGCCATCTATAAACAATGAGCCAACACATATTTCTTTTCAAAAATGTCCCTTCATCATGGGAAAGAGAAGTACCTGTCTTTGATTAACATTATGTAACTGAATTTGATCATAAGGCAATCTCATTGTTCATAGACTCTAATAGGACAAAATAAAGGGCTTGAATTTTGATCTTAGAAGCTTTGTTACATTAATGGAAAATGAAGAAGAAAGAAAGCTTTTCTTCAGAGGGAAGAAAGGGAAGAGAAAACAACACTGTCAATAGAAAAAGCCATCAGTAGACCTAGATTCAGATACATCACAGATGTTGTTTCATCACTCAGTCATGTCCAACTCTTTGNATGCTGAAGCTGAAGCTCCAATACCTTGGCCACCTGATGCAAAGAACTGACTCATTGGAAAAGACCCTAATGCTGGAAAGACTGAAGGCAGGAGAAGAAGGGGATGACAGAGGATGAGATGGTTGGATGGCATCCCCAACATGAATTTGAGCAAGCTCTGGGAGTTGGTGATGGCCAGGGAATCCAGGCGTGCTGCAGTCCATGGTGTCACAAAGAGCTGGGTACAACTGAGCAACTGAACTAAACTGAACTGAGTATTCCATTGCATATATATATCATATCACCTTTACCCGTTCATTCATTGATGGACATTTAGATTGTTTCCATATTTGGGCTACTATAAATAATTCTCTGATGAAAATAGGGGCTGTTTATATTTTCAAATTAATGTTTTTATTTTCTTCAGGTAAATACCAAGAAGTAAAATGCTGGATGTTTTCAAGGAACATCAATTATTATACACTACAGTTTTCTCATGGGAATTAGAAGCTGTAAACTGGTGAAGAATGTAGGGACCCTAGAGCCACCCCAGTAACTATGGATATTTGACTAAGGCAGAGAAGGTAGTTTCTGGACATGTTTTCTGAAAATGGTTAAGTTCCTTTTGCTCTGTCTGATTGGGTGAGAATTGGCTGAAGGATGGGTGGGAGGTCCCTTTGTCCACCTACTCAAATTCTACTATGGTGAACAAATGTGGAGCGAACACAAAATGACATTATCTATTCCAAAGTATTGTGAGATTGAGAAAAATACTACATTTACTATTAACATAAAGCCCTCTAAAAAATTAGCTATTGGTTTATGTGAAATAACTCAGCAAGTAACTACTTGATATTTCATCATTCCATTAATTCTAATCAATGATTAGAAATAACATTAGACTTATATTCTTTTCTGATGGTGTCCAAAATGTCATTTGCCCAGATAAAGTGTATCAAAGGCATATTTACTTATAGAAGATTCAACTCAGGTAATGAGAAGTGATCCCTAAAAATACTGATATATTGAGGTTTAGGAAATTTACTCCGATTGTGTCATGATTCTGTTGATGGTCAGTACTGTCAGTTTTATTTTGCAATGCCAATGCTTATTTACTTTTCTCAAGTATTTTTTGTTGAGTATTTTTGACTAGCTGCTGGTGGTACTATGGAGAACTGAACTCTGAAGAGTACAAATAATTTACAAATCACAGTGTATTCATGGGATGCTATCTTAACTTCCTAACACAGCCATCTCATAGAGCTTTGGGAAAGAGGGGGAGAAAGAAGGAAATATATAAATTTTACTTAGGCCTTCCTTCCATTTAATGATATGTTCTGAAGAGAGCAGAAGGTAGGAGAAAATATTGATCTGTAATTGTGAATGTTATAAACAAATACCATTTGTCACTCACAAGTGAATAGTTTCAGTAATCATATTTTCCAGAGACAGAGAATAGATATAATTATAAAATCTTCATATGTTTGAATTAAACATGTATGTATGAAAGTGAAAATGAAGGTTGCTCAGTCGTGTCCAACTCTTTGCGACCCCATGCATGCACTAAACAGTATAGCCCATGGAATTCTTCAGGCCAGAATACCGGAGTGGGTAGCCTTTCCCTTCTCCAGGGGATCTTCTCAACCCAGGGATTGAACCCAGGTCTCTCGCATTTCAGGCAGATTCTTTACCAGCTGAGCTATACATGTACGGATACTTTCAAACATATTGAAATTTTATTATTATCTTCACTAGGCAAAGACTCACCCTCTTTTCGATAGTTATTTCTTTTTCTTTCTTTTCTTTTTTTTTTTTTTTCACTAAAGTGAGAGGATTCCATTATACTTCAGCATCCAGTTTAGTCCTGGCTTTCTTAGAGAGGTAGAATCAAGTTTGGAATTGTAGATAAACTTGGCATCATACATGAGAATACCTAAGTCACAGGAGTGTCATCACTGACATGTAACAAAAAGAGACAGAGGTTGAAATCCATTGCTATAATAGAGGGAATGTGAGGGAGCTGTCTTGTCTCAAGCCTTATGGCTAAAGCACAAAGTAGACCAGGCAGATGGGAAGAAAAAGAATGCTTATGCTTTAGAAGGCTTGCCAGCATACAGGCCTCCTTCCAGAGGGACATGCCAAATCTCATGATTTCAAACAGGGATAACCAAGTACAAGTTCTGTCTCCTTAGAAACTCTTATCCTAGGTAATTTCTATCATCAGGTACAATTTTAGTCAGTTCTAACCCAGGCCATCTATAAACAATGAGGCAACACATATTTCTTTTCAAAAATGTCCCTTCATCATGGGAAAGAGAAGTACCTGTCTTTGATTAACATTATGTAACTGAATTTGATCATAAGGCAATCTCATTGTTCATAGACTCTAATAGGACAAAATAAAGGGCTTGAATTTTGATCTTAGAAGCTTTGTTACATTAATGGAAAATGAAGAAGAAAGAAAGCTTTTCTTCAGAGGGAAGAAAGGGAAGAGAAAACAACACTGTCAATAGAAAAAGCCATCAGTAGACCTAGATTCAGATACATCACAGATGTTGTTTCATCACTCAGTCATGTCCAACTCTTTGCGGTTCCATGGCCTGTAGCATGTCAGGCTTCCCTGTTCTTGACTGTCTCCTGGAGTTTGCTCAGACTCACATCCATTGAGTCAATAGTGCCATCCAACCATCTCATCCGCTGTTGCCCCTTCTCCTCCAAGGATGTGGAATTGTCAGAAATATAGTTTCATATAACTGTGATTAATATTTGTAAGGTCCAAATTGGAAAAAGATGATAACATTTATGAACACTCATAGGGAACTGAGCAGAGAGATGAAAACGCTAAGAAAAAAATAAAATGGAAGTTCTAGAAATGAAAATTCAATAACAAAAATGAAAAATGCTTTTCAAAACCCATCAGTAGACTTGATGCAGCTGAAGAAAGTATCAGTGAATTTGAAGTATATCAATAGAAATTATACAAAACTGAAACTTGAAGAGAACACAAAATAGAAAAAGGAACAAATCAGGGCTCTTAAGAGTCATGAGATATAAGAAATGCCATATGACCCAGCAATCCCACTGCTGGGCATACACACTGAGGAAACCAGAATTGAAATAGACATGTGTACCCCAATGTCAATACACATTGACATGTGTACCCCAGTTCATTCCAGCACTGTTTACAATAGCCAGGACATGGAAGCAACCTAGATGCATATATATGGAATTTAGAGAGATGGTAACAGTGACCCTATATGTGAGACAGCAAAAGAGACACATATATAAAGAACAGACTTTTGGACTCTGTGGGAGAAGGCGAGGGTGGGATGATTTGAGAGAATAACATTGAAATAAGTATATTGACATATGTAAAAGAGATCACCAGTCCAAGTTTGATGCATGGAACAGGGCACTCAAAGCTGGTGTACTGGGACAACCCTGAGGGATGGGATGGGAGGGAGGTCAGAGGGAGATTTAGGATGGGGAACACATGTACACCCATGGCTGATTCATATCAATGTATGGCAAAAACTACCACAGTATTGTAATTAGCCTTCAATTAAAATAAATATTTTTTTAAAAGTCATGAGATAAAACTGCCAAATATATATATACTTGGAATACCATAAAAAGAAGAGAGAAAAGGGGGAAGAATATGCAAAGAGATAATGACTGTGAATGTTCCAAAACTAAAGAAAGAATTCAAATCACAGATCCAGAAACATCTGAGAATATTGAACTGAATAAAACTTAGAAAAACTCATATTAAACTCAGGAAATATACTCAGGAACATAATATTCAAATTGATAAAAATTTTAAAAAAAGAAAAAATCTTGAAATCAGTCAGAGAAAAATAAAAATGAATTATGATGCATTCTGTAATTTGCACAACCCTGAAATGCAGTATCCCAAGTGAAGGAAACCAGGGTCAAATGGCTTTGCAACTGCATGGTTTTACTTATATGGCATTCTCAAATCTATGCCAAACTCTAAGCACAGAAAACATAAAAGTGGTTTCTAAGGGTTGGGGTGAAGAGTGATGAGAAGGGCTAGAGAGAGGTGGTAGAGAAAATCTGTGGGTGATGGAAGTTGTGTATATCTTAATTATGGTGGTGACTGCATGACTGTACACACCTGTCAAACTTGCAGAATTGAGGAATGTAAATTGAAAAAGCCAGTATGGGAGTTCTTTAAAATATTAAAAGTAGAGTTGCTGTCTAATCCAACTATCCAAATCCTGGGCAAATATCTGGAAAAAATGAGAACTCTAATTTAAAAAGATATATGTACCCCTATGTGTATGGCAGCACTATATACAGTAGCCAATACAAGGAAGCAATCAATACGTCCATCAACAAATGAATGGATGAAGAAAATACATAGGAGATGGAATATTACTCAGCCATAAAAAAGAATGAAATAATGCCACTTGCAGCAACATGGATGGGCCTAAAGATGAACATACTCAGTTATGTCAGACAAAGACAAATATCATATGAGATCAATTATATGTGGAATCTAAAAATAGTGCACTTGACTGTGATATGGGGAATCTACCCACAATCAAGGAATTATCACTAAGGATGATACAATTCAAATAATTTATTTTACAAGTGACAGAACTGAGTTTTGGAGAGATTAAATAACTTTCTAAATATGCAATATGAGTAGGGAGCTGGCTCTGAGAATCCATCCTGAAATTTCTGACTCTGTTATGTCATTAAGCAGTTAAATTTAAAATCAAAACCATCTAAATTTTGACGAGGTCAAATTCCCTGGCACTTTTTTCTGGTCCTATATTTGCCACCTACCACTCTGGGAATACTATATTTCCCAATTCCTTCATGGTATAGGGAACCTTCATAGCAAGCAGTGGATGTTCTTTCTATTTAAGAGTCATGCTTGTAACAGACATTATGGTAATTAATGATATAAATGCAGATTTTGATGCCTTTGCTAAAATAGAGGTAACACATTGTTAGTAGAAATCAGAGATTTTACCTTGTAAAATATAGCATGCTATATCCAAAATCATTCTTTTCATCAATAAAAGAAAAAAATAGTTGGCCATTTACATAGGGGGATTTGAAAGAAATGAGGACATCCTAATGCATAACAATGTCTCCTAAATAGTGGTCCAGTCTGTACTCCTGGAATGAGAATTCTGTGAATAAGAAGTTTCATTTCAGTGTTGCTAGTTTCTTTCTTACAGGAGGATAATGTTATATAATTTCTGTTGTATTATTTATTTTTAGTTTCTCTCCAGACTCTGTGTGTCCTAAGCATCTAAGCCATCCTGTGGATATATAATTTTCAATATAGTCTTAACTGTCAGATTCTTGCCTCTCTCTGAACCTAGCTTACTCCATTCCATTTGAAAGTCAGGGTGACATCAAAGCCTAATAAATTTTGGTTCAGTCAGTGGCATAGCCCTGTAATTTGGGTAAGTTACTGAAGTGGTGTAAAGTGAGCTAGTAATACCTCATAAAACTTTCTTGAGAGTCTACTTAAATAAGAATGCCATCATCTAGAAGCTTTTCTCCCTGACTCTTTGCCTTAAATGTCTGTATATTACGCAGTTGGTGGTGTACTTCTGTGCTATCTGCTAGGCATCTTCCATTTGCTTCTCCAAACCAGCTTCTATAATTCACCAACCTGATGTTTTCCAGCCTGGGGTATTCATTAATGGACCACTTTGCCATTTTATTATATGTGTAGAGTTTGTCCAATGAGAGAGGCTCAGTAGAGTGGAGGTTGGGATGACTATGAAGTCAGTGTTTCTTTCTTCAGCTCCTTCTTTGACAGGCTGAAGTGAACTGACTGTCAAGATCATAGCCAGTACTAGGAAGCCTTCTGCCTTATTCTTTTTGTGTCTTAGATCTGGTAATGGCTTCTTCTCCTTGCCCCTTTAGACCAAAGGTGGTTACGCTGCTGTAAGTAGCTTTGTAATACTATAGTATGTCATCTTGATGTCAGTTTTAATATTGCCCATACTTTTGTAAACAGTACCCTTTAGGCACGATGGATCCTGAATAACTCAAATATGATATTATTCAAATAGCATTCAAATGCTCAAATTATCTTTCATCCCCACTGTCAGGCTCAGTTTCAGAAATACTCCAGGAACCTAAAAAATGGAGAACAGAAAACTAGAGAGGAGGCACAGTGCTATGACAACTCTGTCACTTCTCCACCAGGGATCAGCCCTTTATGAGGAACATGGCAGGAAAATAAATCATAATAAGACACATGTTTTCTTAACAACAAAAAAAAAATATGTTAAAGCAAAATTTTTTTCACATGGGAAAGTATCTAAAAAAATGAAAACTAAATTACGTCACTTCAGCAACTTTGAAAGGTATAAAAAAGGAAAATATCATTTATTGTAATGTAAGCTGAACTGACAAGAAATTAAGAATAGTTACTTCTTAGGTGGTTCCTAGAATAGATTTATTAATGGAATCTTCCACCTGTATGGAGGGAGTGTGATGATTGTATATTTAAGGGGAAATATTCTCCTTAAATATACCAAAAATAATGTTTTTTTAAAAAATTATATCTAGCGGAAGATACAGGCCAGAAAATACATTTTCAGTATTCCAACGAGAAACCCTCAATATTCAGGATGCATAAAATGTATAAAATAGAACACATCAATATTTTAGGTCACCAGATTTTTAAAAACTTCTTGACGTGAAGATGTGTATAAGAGACAGGTGGCTCAGCTGGTAAAGAATCTGCTTGCAATGCAGGAGACCTGGATTTGGTCCCTGGGTTGGGAATATCCCCTNAACACATCAATATTTTAGGTCACCAGATTTTTAAAAACTTCTTGATGTGATGTAACATTTGAATTGTTTATTCCTTTTAAGTGTCAGTATCCTAATCACAAGAATATTCAAAATAGGTCACTAACACCTACCACTCATGTCTGTTTTAAGAAATAACTAAATTCCATATGTACAGAACTTGGCACAAAAAGGCAGCACAAAAAAAGAGAAGGAAAAAAAATGATTTTCTTTCTCACTTTTTTCGACCAAAACATTTTGAGTTTGTTTGTCTCTCTCTTTACCACTACTTCCCTAGTGACTCAGTGGTAAAGAATCTGCCTGCAATGCAGGAGACACAGATTTGAGCCCAGGGTTAGAAAAATCTCCTGGAGAAAGAAATGGCAACCCACTCCAGTATTCTTGCCTGAGAAATCCCATAGACAGAGGAGCCTGGCAGGCTGCAACCCATGGGGTTGCCGAGCCGAGTCAGATACAATTTAGCAATTAAACAATGCTTACTGCCACATTTTGCCTCAGCTGTTTTCTTTTCCTAGACTGACCCCATTTCACATTTCAGTGTTTACCACAAATCTATATTCTACCAGTCATCCTAGGAAGACATCCCAAAGACCACTTCACCCTTGAAGTCTTTCCAGATTCTCTTACCTGGACCCTTCCCTGCATTGTTTATCATTTGTTTGTAACACTGAAGATGTTACCAGTTACTAAATTAAACTAGAGTTGTTTTTAAATAGGTTTTTTTTTTTAATCTTCCAAAATGCAAAATACATTTTAGAGTTCTCACCAAGATGTTTCCTTGAGCATATGGAGCTTGATTTGAATGTTGAAGGGTTAAGAATTATTTAGGTGGGGAATATAGATCTAATAAGAACAGAAGAGGCCAAGATGTGGTATTAAAAATAACCTATATTTTTGAATGGGAAATGAGAGAATAATGCTGATAATCCATTACTGATAAGTATTCATCATTACCAGTCACGGAGCAAATTGTATCTGCTATGAACTAGGCACTTTAGAAGTAAGTATATAAAGTTGTGAAAGATGTGTGGTCTGTTTTGAAGAGATTTATGTGGTATGACTTTTTTTTTTTTTCCTTATAGTAGAAGAGAATTTGCATTAATCCATCCACCTTCTCTCCCTGGAGATTGTCAGCATGTTTGCATATCAATTGCTTTGTGTTCTGAATACCATTTATAGCCATGGATTTTGTATTGATCACTGAACCACATGGAAGCAAACCCTAATCTCATCTTATTTGTAACAATCTCTCTCCCTTGAAAAAGAGAAACTTAATTCTCCTCCCTCCACTCTCAGGTATGTATACCTCTGGCAGTACACTATATATACCAAAGTACCAGGGAGTGACAGAGGATGAGATAGTTAGATCACTAGCACAATGGACATGAATCTGAGCAAACTCTGGGAGATGATGAAGGACAGGGAAGCCTGGTGTGCTGCAATTCATGGGGTCTCAAAGAGTCAGACATGACTTAATGACTGAACAACAACTACCAGAGTAAAATGTTAATCCAAAGGACAAGCATAATTTATTTTCTAAAATGTTAGATAATTTTAAATAGTAATTTTACATTAAAGTCTACATATAGTATGGACTAGAAAGTTACAATAGTACATATCCAAAGACAAAATATCAGCGTTCATGGAAATTGAACACTTACACTGGCTATTTCATCTTTTTTTCCGAAGAGTCTTAGTTACAAATAAACTCTCTGCTGCTCTTAGGAATTCTTCACTGGGAGAAAGTGAGTATACTTGCTTTAGTTGATGATCAGATCATTAGACCAGTGAGTGTTCAATTTGGATTTGCATCTGCCAGTCATTTGACTGTGAATTGTGAAGTCGCTCAGTTGTGTCTGACTCTTTGCGACCCCATGGACTGTAGCCTATCAGGCTCCTCTGTCCATGGGATTTTCCAGGCAATATTACTGAAGTAGATTGCCATTTCCTTCTCCAGGGGATCTTCCCAACCCAAGGATTGAACCTGGGTCTCCTGCATTGTAGACAGACACTTTACCATCTGAGCCACCAGGGAAGTCCAGTCCTCTGAAGGTCACATTAAAATATGGTTCCTCCACCAGCACAGAGTAGAGCAATGAGAATATTCAGGTTTATTATTTGTGGATCTGGGATCATGGGTTAAGGGATCTGGCCTCTGTGTACAGCTATCAGAAGCTATGGAACATGTCATCCTAGGCAAGTTGAGTCAAGCCTGCTTACAATTCCATTTCTTACTAACATTTTAAGACGTGCTTTTAGATTGACTAAGATTATATTTTCTAAAACGTCTGCACAAGGTACTGTGAAGGCATCCTCAGTAGCTTAGTCTTTCAGAAAATCAATGTCAGAAACTCAGGCCTAGTCATCTTGTAATATCAAACTACATCACTGTCCATTTCAAAACCTACTTTGCAAAGATTTAATATTATTTTGATGATGTTCCATTATAAAAATAGTATACAGAAACACCCCCCACCAAACTTGAGATGCAAATGAAATAAGTTGTGTGCTCTTAATCTTGCCCATTTTATTTCATTATTTAGATGCTCTCTGCTTTCAGTTTTCTGAATTAAAGACTGTTTCTTTTCTTTTATTCTAACTGTGCTTCTCTGGACATTGCTGGGCCTTCCCCAGTTTGGAGATTCAATGGGCTCTTACAAAAACCCTTACCATAAGCAGCAATCAGAAAATTCAGAGCAAATGTAGAATTTGACATTGCCCCTGCTTGGAAGACAAACTTCATGTTTAGCAGCGGGTAATTGATAACTGCTTGAGGCAATCATAGTCACACCCCAGTTGTATATTTGAACATAGACTGTATAGTATAGTGGTTAACATGTGATCTTTAATATTAAAGAGGACCAGGCTTAACTTTATCCCATGACATTTAATAAAAGTTTAATTTTGGGTGAATTATTTGAGAAAATCAAGTTTGCTAATCTGTAAAATGGGTACAATGGGAATACTGATCTTATAAATTTGTCATGTTAATGAAACGGGACCATACTTGTATGACACAAATATAGTCTTTATTAATATGATGTTAGTGTTCTGTTTCCAATCATTCATCATTTTCTTTACTTTCTACCTGTTTCTTTTCTGTAGACCTAAATTTTGTGATGATTATCCTGAAAATTTTTCTTTCTGTTTCTAAAACTCTATTGTCCTACTTAGCTGGGACCTCTTCACACCTACTTTGGACCAACTTATTTGGACACTAGACTCTCCTGTGCATTCTAGTTTGTTTAGATACTCTGATCTTGTTATCAGCTTCATTCCATAATCTATAATACACTTTTTTTCCTCCATACAAATTGTTTTTTATTTTACTCTCTCACCTGCACACCAGTCCAGTCACTTTGTTCATTGTGCAGCTTGGCTCTGAGTAGTAGTGTTAGTTGTTCAACCGTGTCCAACTGTTTGTGATCCCATGAACTTTAGCCCTCCAGGCTCTTCTGTCCATGGGATTCTCCAGACAAGAATCCTGGAGTGGGTTGCCATGCCCTTCTCCAGGGGATCTTCCTGACCCAGGGATCAAACCTGGATCTCCTTCACTGCAGGCAGATTCTTTATCATCTGAGTCACCAGGAAAGCCCAAAGTGTTAGCTGCTCAGTCGTGTCCACATCTTTATGACCTCGTGGGCTGTAACAGAATACTGGAGTGGGTAGCCATTCCTTTCTCCAGGAGATCTTCTGAGTCAGGGGTTGAACTCAGATCTCTAATGTTGCAGGCAGGTTCTCTACTGTCTGAGCCCTCAGAGAAGTCAATTTTGGCCCTTGTACTCTTCTTGTGTACTATCTCTAGCTGTATGCTGCAAATGCCAACTCATGGACTGTGAAATCTGTCTCTAGCAATCCAGGGTTTCACGGCTCCTTTATGCTTTCTTCTCTTTCTTGAGACTAAAGAGTGCTAGGGTTAGTCACTCAGTTATGTCTGACTCTTTGCAACCCCCATGGACTGTAGCCTGCCAGGATCTTCCGTCTATGGAATTCTTCATGCAAGAATATTGGAGTGAATAGCCATTCACTTCTCTAGGGGATGTTCCAAACCCAGGGATCGAACCCAGGTCACCTTCACTGCAGGTATATTATCATCTAAGCCACCAGGGAAGCCCAGAAGAGTCAGATATTATTATTTTTTCCTATAGAAGAGTGTAGTTCAATAGGAAAAAAAAAANAATTCTCCTCCCTCCACTCTCAGGTATGTATACCTCTGGCAGTACACTATATATACCAAAGTACCAGGGAGTGACAGAGGATGAGATAGTTAGATCACTAGCACAATGGACATGAATCTGAGCAAACTCTGGGAGATGATGAAGGACAGGGAAGCCTGGTGTGCTGCAATTCATGGGGTCTCAAAGAGTCAGACATGACTTAATGACTGAACAACAACTACCAGAGTAAAATGTTAATCCAAAGGACAAGCATAATTTATTTTCTAAAATGTTAGATAATTTTAAATAGTAATTTTACATTAAAGTCTACATATAGTATGGACTAGAAAGTTACAATAGTACATATCCAAAGACAAAATATCAGCGTTCATGGAAATTGAACACTTACACTGGCTATTTCATCTTTTTTTCCGAAGAGTCTTAGTTACAAATAAACTCTCTGCTGCTCTTAGGAATTCTTCACTGGGAGAAAGTGAGTATACTTGCTTTAGTTGATGATCAGATCATTAGACCAGTGAGTGTTCAATTTGGATTTGCATCTGCCAGTCATTTGACTGTGAATTGTGAAGTCGCTCAGTTGTGTCTGACTCTTTGCGACCCCATGGACTGTAGCCTATCAGGCTCCTCTGTCCATGGGATTTTCCAGGCAATATTACTGAAGTAGATTGCCATTTCCTTCTCCAGGGGATCTTCCCAACCCAAGGATTGAACCTGGGTCTCCTGCATTGTAGACAGACACTTTACCATCTGAGCCACCAGGGAAGTCCAGTCATCTGAAGGTCACATTAAAATATGGTTCCTCCACCAGCACAGAGTAGAGCAATGAGAATATTCAGGTTTATTATTTGTGGATCTGGGATCATGGGTTAAGGGATCTGGCCTCTGTGTACAGCTATCAGAAGCTATGGAACATGTCATCCTAGGCAAGTTGAGTCAAGCCTGCTTACAATTCCATTTCTTACTAACATTTTAAGACGTGCTTTTAGATTGACTAAGATTATATTTTCTAAAACGTCTGCACAAGGTACTGTGAAGGCATCCTCAGTAGCTTAGTCTTTCAGAAAATCAATGTCAGAAACTCAGGCCTAGTCATCTTGTAATATCAAACTACATCACTGTCCATTTCAAAACCTACTTTGCAAAGATTTAATATTATTTTGATGATGTTCCATTATAAAAATAGTATACAGAAACACCCCCCACCAAACTTGAGATGCAAATGAAATAAGTTGTGTGCTCTTAATCTTGCCCATTTTATTTCATTATTTAGATGCTCTCTGCTTTCAGTTTTCTGAATTAAAGACTGTTTCTTTTCTTTTATTCTAACTGTGCTTCTCTGGACATTGCTGGGCCTTCCCCAGTTTGGAGATTCAATGGGCTCTTACAAAAACCCTTACCATAAGCAGCAATCAGAAAATTCAGAGCAAATGTAGAATTTGACATTGCCCCTGCTTGGAAGACAAACTTCATGTTTAGCAGCGGGTAATTGATAACTGCTTGAGGCAATCATAGTCACACCCCAGTTGTATATTTGAACATAGACTGTATAGTATAGTGGTTAACATGTGATCTTTAATATTAAAGAGGACCAGGCTTAACTTTATCCCATGACATTTAATAAAAGTTTAATTTTGGGTGAATTATTTGAGAAAATCAAGTTTGCTAATCTGTAAAATGGGTACAATGGGAATACTGANTAGTGGTTAACATGTGATCTTTAATATTAACATTTAATAAAAGTTTAATTTTGGGTGAATTATTTGAGAAAATCAAGTTTGCTAATCTGTAAAATGGGTACAATGGGAATACTGATCTTATAAATTTGTCATGTTAATGAAACGGGACCATACTTGTATGACACAAATATAGTCTTTATTAATATGATGTTAGTGTTCTGTTTCCAATCATTCATCATTTTCTTTACTTTCTACCTGTTTCTTTTCTGTAGACCTAAATTTTGTGATGATTATCCTGAAAATTTTTCTTTCTGTTTCTAAAACTCTATTGTCCTACTTAGCTGGGACCTCTTCACACCTACTTTGGACCAACTTATTTGGACACTAGACTCTCCTGTGCATTCTAGTTTGTTTAGATACTCTAATCTTGTTATCAGCTTCATTCCATAATCTATAATACACTTTTTTTCCTCCATACAAATTGTTTTTTATTTTACTCTCTCACCTGCACACCAGTCCAGTCACTTTGTTCATTGTGCAGCTTGGCTCTGAGTAGTAGTGTTAGTTGTTCAACCGTGTCCAACTGTTTGTGATCCCATGAACTTTAGCCCTCCAGGCTCTTCTGTCCATGGGATTCTCCAGACAAGAATCCTGGAGTGGGTTGCCATGCCCTTCTCCAGGGGATCTTCCTGACCCAGGGATCAAACCTGGATCTCCTTCACTGCAGGCAGATTCTTTATCATCTGAGTCACCAGGAAAGCCCAAAGTGTTAGCTGCTCAGTCGTGTCCACATCTTTATGACCTCGTGGGCTGTAACAGAATACTGGAGTGGGTAGCCATTCCTTTCTCCAGGAGATCTTCTGAGTCAGGGGTTGAACTCAGATCTCTAATGTTGCAGGCAGGTTCTCTACTGTCTGAGCCCTCAGAGAAGTCAATTTTGGCCCTTGTACTCTTCTTGTGTACTATCTCTAGCTGTATGCTGCAAATGCCAACTCATGGACTGTGAAATCTGTCTCTAGCAATCCAGGGTTTCACGGCTCCTTTATGCTTTCTTCTCTTTCTTGAGACTAAAGAGTGCTAGGGTTAGTCACTCAGTTATGTCTGACTCTTTGCAACCCCCATGGACTGTAGCCTGCCAGGATCTTCCGTCTATGGAATTCTTCATGCAAGAATATTGGAGTGAATAGCCATTCACTTCTCTAGGGGATGTTCCAAACCCAGGGATCGAACCCAGGTCACCTTCACTGCAGGTATATTATCATCTAAGCCACCAGGGAAGCCCAGAAGAGTCAGATATTATTATTTTTTCCTATAGAAGAGTGTAGTTCAATAGGAAAAAAAAAAAAATCGGACTAAAAATCATTAGCTTTTCAACCTTCCTTAAAAGTCTTCAAGGCAAAATTTTCATCTATCTTGGCACATACCGAGGTGGTTTTATTCTTCCCTTCGGTTAGAATACATAGGCTTTTCTTCTCTTCAAAGCTGACTGATTCAATATTAGTATTATGGATGACACCTAAAGCAAGAAATCAAGTTGTTTAATGCCATATTTGTTTGCTGGTTTCTAAGAAGTCTCTATTCAGAAATTTATTTGAAGGCTTGAGAAAAACTCAGGGTAGTTCTTAGGTGGATAAGAGCAGCCCAGAGAATGGAGTAATAGTCTCTACTTATAATGAGAAGACAAGATAATTATTTTATAGTTTAGCCCTTGATAATTATCCAGAAAAAATATTTATTACAAACTTGCTGCTTTCAGAACCTGTTCTAGTATGTAAGGCACTGATGAAGAATATCAACAATTTGGTAAATAAAGATCCCCTTAAGATGAAATGGTACTCAAGGTGAATAAGAACTATAAGTAGGATAGTTTCATTCCTTGTGATCTGAGAGGTAGAAGGAACTTTCCTCATATTCCTAGTTAAAATATCTACCTACTCCACTTGGTCATGTATCAGTTATTTATACCTCAGATTGAAATTACGAGAATATATTTCTTCCAAGAGGGGCTTTCCCCCTTTCAGATTACATATAATACTGAAAGGAGTGAGCATCATATTTATACTATTCTTATGCTTTTCTGATCTGTTAATGAATTGCTATGGTGCTCTTTAGTCTGATGGACAATTCAAAGCAGATAAATATAGGCAAGGAGAGAAGAAAATAAGAGTATTGGCCATCTACATGTGAGTAGAAAGGTGAGTAGAGAGGAAATAGGAAGGCACTGAAGGTAAACTAGGTTTATTTCATCATTTGGGTAGTACGTTTTTCTGCATCAGTTTAGTTCAGTTCAGTTGCTCAATCATGTCTGACTCTTTGTGACGCCATGGATTGCAGCATGCCAGGCTTCCCTGTCCATCACCAATTCCCAGAGCTTGCTCAAACTCATGTCTATCATGTCAGTGATACAATCCAGCCATCTCATCCTCCATCATCTGCTTCTCCTGCCTTCGATCTTTCCCAGCATCAGGGTCTTTCCAGTGAGTCAGTTCTTTGCACCAGATGGTCAAAGTATTGAAGCTTCAGCTTCAGCATCTTTCCCTCCAATGGATATTCAGGAATGATTTCCTTTGGGATTGACTGGTTGTATCTCTTTGCAGTCCAAGGGACTCTCAAGAGTCTTCTCCAACACCACAGTTCAAAAGCATCAGTTCTTTGGTGCTCAGCTTTCTTTAAAGTCCAGCTCTTACATCCATACATGACTACTGGAAAAACCATAGCTTTGACTATATGGATTTTTGTTGGCAAAGTAACGTTTCTGGTTTTTAACATGCTGTCTAGGTTTGTCCTAGTTTTTCTTCCAAGGAGCAAGCATCTTTTAATTTCATGAATGCAGTCACTATCTGCAGTAATTTTGGAGTCCAAGAAAAGAAAGTCTGTCACTGTTTTTATTTTTTCCCCATTTATTTGACATGAAGTGATGGGACCAGATGCCATGATCTTAGTTTTTTGAATGTTGACTTTTTAAGCCAGGTTTTTCACTCTTTTCTTTCACTTTCATCAAGAAGTTCTTCAGTTCTTCTTTGCTTTCTGTCATAAAGGTAGTGTCATCTGCATAGCTGAGGTTGTTGATATTTCTCCTGGCAATCTTGATTCCAGCTTGTACTTTACCCAGCCTGGCATTTCACATGATATACTCTGCATATAAGTTAAATAAGCAGGGTGACAATATACACCTTGATGTACTCCTTTCCCAATTTGGAACCAGTCTATTGTTCCATGTCCATTTCTAACTGTTGCTTTTTTACCTGCATACAGATTTCTCAGGAGGCAGGTAAGGTGGTCACGTGTTCCCATCTCTTTAAGGATTTACCATAATTTGTAGTGATCCACACAGTGAAAGACTTTGGTGTAGTCAATAATGCAGAAGTAGATGCTTTTTCTGGAATTCTCTTGCTTTTTCTATGATCTATGATGTTGGCAATTTGATCTCTGGTTCCTCTGCCTTTTCTAAATCCAGTTTTAACATCTGGAAGTTCTCAGTTCACATATTGTTGAAGGCTAGCTTGGAGAATTTTGAATGTTACTTTGCTGGCATGTGAAATGA
>SJYW01025724.1:238357-293132 GCA_006410735.1 Raphicerus campestris | reverse complement strand
ACATCCATACATGACTACTGGAAAAACCATAGCTTTGACTATATGGATTTTTGTTGGCAAAGTAACGTTTCTGGTTTTTAACATGCTGTCTAGGTTTGTCCTAGTTTTTCTTCCAAGGAGCTACTTTTAATTTCATGAATGCAGTCACTATCTGCAGTAATTTTGGAGTCCAAGAAAAGAAAGTCTGTCACTGTTTTTATTTTTTCCCCATTTATTTGACATGAAGTGATGGGACCAGATGCCATGATCTTAGTTTTTTGAATGTTGACTTTTTAAGCCAGGTTTTTCACTCTTTTCTTTCACTTTCATCAAGAAGTTCTTCAGTTCTTCTTTGCTTTCTGTCATAAAGGTAGTGTCATCTGCATATCTGAGGTTGTTGATATTTCTCCTGGCAATCTTGATTCCAGCTTGTACTTTACCCAGCCTGGCATTTCACATGATATACTCTGCATATAAGTTAAATAAGCAGGGTGACAATATACACCTTGATGTACTCCTTTCCCAATTTGGAACCAGTCTATTGTTCCATGTCCAGTTCTAACTGTTGCTTTTTTACCTGCATACAGATTTCTCAGGAGGCAGGTAAGGTGGTCACGTGTTCCCATCTCTTTAAGGATTTACCATAATTTGTAGTGATCCANTATTCTTGCAACCTCTTCTTAATATCTTCTGCTTCTGTTATGTCCATACCATTTCTGTCCTTTATTGTGCCCATCTTTGCATGAAATGTTCCCTTAGTATCTCTAATTTTCTTGAAGAGATCTCTAGTCTTTCCCATTTTGTTGTTTTCCTCTATTTCTTTGCATTGATCACTGAGGAAAGCTTCTTATCTCCCCTGGTATTCTTTGGAATTCTCCATTCAAGTGGATATATCCTTCCTTTTAGCCTTTTCCTTTCACTTCTCTTCTTTTTATAGCTATTTGAGGCCTCCTCAGACAACCATTTTACCTTTTTTGTGTTTCTTTTTCTTGGGGATTGTCTTGATCACTGCCTCCTATAAAATGTTAGGAACCTCTGTCCATAGTTCTTCAGGCACTCTGTCAGATCTAATCTCTTGAAACTAATCCCTTGAATCTACAGTAAGTTCTACAGTATAATTGTAAGGGATTTGATTTACATCATGCCTGAATGATCTGATAGTTTTCCCTACTTTCTTCAATTTAAGTCTGCATTTAACAATAAGTAGTTCATGTATATCAAATAATTATATTAAAAAGTTTATTATATTCAATATTTTATTAAAATATATAAAAGTGAAAAGAATTAAAAGAAAGTCCCTGCAAACTGTACTCCTTTTGTGATGGGAAGGAAGTACTGCTATTGGGGTGGCAAAACATTTCTGTGTTAAACTGACAGGGACTGAAAGAAAAGAAGAATCAAACAAGAAGTGTCGTCTTCCTCTTCTAGCCCTGAACTTCCCTCTAACTACTCCTGTAGGCACAGCCTATCAAAGAGCCAGCTGTCGAAGCATAGATGTGGTTGCAAAATTCCAGATAAGAGATAACAAAGGTCATCTCTTATCATAATTGGTTTACAGGATCAATTCCACAGCTTCTTATTTTACACAGTTCAGCTGACTAGGACTTGGTGCAAACACACAGCAGGAAAAAAGAGGATATGATTCTAATGAAGGCATATTTTATTTTAATATATTATTAACACCAGGTTCATATGTGCTTATTCATTTTCCAAAATAAAATATTATTCACAGTGCGAGTGCAATCCAAGATGAATTCAAGAAATAGCCATCTCTATGCACAAAAGATTAAAATTTACATAGCCCTACAAGATCAAAATTACATTTATTAATTATGCACCATGATATAAATGTTCAAGAAGAAATATCTGGGAGAGAATATGTTGGATCAACACCATGAAAACGACCATGATGATGAAGTCAGGGTTCATTTCAAAGACGTGCTGCACAGGGTTGCTTTCACACTGTGTTTTATTGAATTTTTTTGTCTTTGTGGTATAACCTGCCTAAGAGAAAAAGAATAAGTAAGTAAGTAAAGTTGCTCAGTCGTGTCCGACTCTTTGCGACCCCATGGACTGTAGCCTAACAGGCTCCTCCCTCCATGGGATTCTCCAGGCAAGAGTACTGAAGTGGGTTGCCATTGCCTTCTCCAAGAGAAAAAGAATAGAGATAAGTAAACTTTTAGGTTTTCTTCAAGCCCAATAATTATATTTCTGTATGTCATGGCACATCTAGAAAATACTCCCAAATAATTCCTCCATCTGGTTACCTCAAGTCATTATCAAATCTTTCAAATGGGCTATCAAGGTCTATTTCACTTTCTCTGTTTTGTTACTGAAACAGAATGAAGGAGCAGAACAATGCCTCAAACTGACAGATGATCAGTAAATTTTGTTAACTGACACCTGACTGGGTGGCTAGATGGGAGGAAAGGTAAATGAAAGAATGCATAAATACAGAGTTTTCATGATTTGTTGTGGAGTGTATGAGAACTTTTGCTATATCCTACTTAAAAATTAAAAGATTGTGTGATGGTTAATTTCATGTATCACCTTGACTGGGCCACAGATAGAGTGGCCGGATATTTAGTTGATCATTATTCTGGCTGTTTCTGTGGGAGTGTTTTTAGATGANCTATATCCTACTTAAAAATTAAAAGATTGTGTGATGGTTAATTTCATGTATCACCTTGACTGGGCCACAGATAGAGTGGCCGGATATTTAGTTGAACATTATTCTGGCTGTTTCTGTGGGAGTGTTTTTAGATGAGATTTACATTTAAATCCATGGACTGAGTAAAGCTGATTGCCGTCCCTAATGTGGATGGGCTTCACCCAATCAGTCAAAGAAAGGCTTATCATAAGCAAAAAGACCCACTCCTGAGTAAGAGAGAATTCATCCTGCCAGACTACCTTTGAATTGGGCCATTGGTTTTTCCACGCCTTTGAGCTTCCCATGAAATATTGGCTCCTCCTGTGTCTCGAGCCTGCTGACCTTCACATAAGAAATAAACTGGCTGCTTCCTATTTAATAAGTCTTTGAAATGGGCTTAGACATGTATCACTGAATCTCTTGGGGCTTCATCTTGCCAACACGCTCTACAGACTTTGGGACTTCTCAGCCTCCATAGTCTCAAGAGACAATTCCTTATAATCTCTCTGTCTCTGTTTCTGTCTCTGTCTCCATCTCTCCCGTGACCTCACATGTAGCGATAGATATAGATACACATAAACCCACATATAGACACACTGCATTACTCATACTTATTGGTTTCGTTTCTCTGGAGAACTCTGACTAATATGAATAATGACTCAAATAAATGAAGCAAAGAGACAAAATAGAGATTGAAGACCTCCTGGCTTTTCAGTTTGAACTTGTAATTTATATGCTCCCTTTCTCCTTTGATGCCACTGTTATAATAATTACTAGTACCACTAGCTGCCATTTATTGTTCACCATCAGCCAACCATGTGCTATCCATTTTCCCTACTTTATCTCATTCATTGTTTTTGAAAAAAATTTTTGAGGAGAAAACCTAAAGCTGAATGAATAATAGCTTGCCTAACCTTACAAAGCTGATAAAAGACAAATGCTATATTCTAATCCATAGTCTTCTGATTTTAAATTTTGCATTCTTAAACAGTTTGGGCTTGGATATTAACTTACTGGGTTCCCTGCAACAAACTTGTCCTCTTTTTCCAAGTGTGGTTTCCTTACTTTTATAAAAATGAGGCATTACATGTGATGATCCTTTACTGCTCCTTCTAGCTCTGATGGTCTGTGATTAAGTAATCCTTAAGAAGTAGATAAAAAGAATAGAGTACCTCAGCCACAACTGGAGTGGGACCAGACAAGTGCCATGAAATCCCAAATTCAGCACCAATAACACTTCAGTGTTAACAGTGCAGTGATGTGGGAGGGTTCACAGAAGCTCTCACAGAGCAGGGTGGAGACCCTTTGATTACCCAAAAGTATTGTGCCTACTGTTCTGATGTGGTGGTTGTCCCCATCAATTTTAAAGTATTAAACTAAATAAGTAGAAAATTATGAAGTCAAAAATTAGCTTTTTTTTTCTCCTTTGGACTTTCTCTCTCCTCTCTGAATACCCCATGGTTTATCCTTTTCATGCTCTGGGTCCTCTTGTCCCGATCCCATCACCACCCAAAAGTCACTTACTCCATATCTCTCTCCCTGTGCTTCCCTTCTCCTTTTCTGTTGCTTCTGATTCCACATTCTTCATCTCACTTATTATTCCCTCAGGACTCTGAGGTCAAATCTGACAGACCAACCAGGTTTTCCAAAGAGTGTTTGGCATAGATTATTAAACTTATTTTCACCAAGAAACAGAAAGTTCTGACAACAGATAACTCTATAATTTTATTCAATTATTTATTTTTGACTATGCTCAGTTTTTGTCGCTATACAAGCTTTCTCTAGTTGCCATGAGTGGGGGCTACCCTCTAGTTTCAGTGCATGGGATTATCATTGTGGTGACTTCTTTTGTTAGGGAGCACAGGCTCTAGGGCTCTCAGGCTTGAGTAGCTGCAGCTCCCAAGCTCCAGAACACAAGCTCAGTACTTGTGGCTTATGGCCTTAGTTACTTTGTGACAAGCAGTATCATCTCAGATCAGGGATCAACCCCGTGTCTCCTGCATTGGCAGGCAGATTCTTAATCACGAGACCACCAGGGAAGCCCCACCAGATAACTTTAGAAAGGACTAAATTAGACATCATTGCATTTGATTCTTTATTATAGAACTTCTCAAAGCCTTTAATGTGTGTAAGCATGCATCCTCAGTTGCTTCAGTCTTGTCGAACTCTTTGCAGTTCTATGGATTGCAGCCTGCCAGGTGCCTCTGTCCACGGGATTCTCCAGGAAAGAGTACTGAAGTGGGTTGCCATGCTCTCCTCCAGGAGGTGGTCCCGACCTGGGGATCAAACCCACATCTCTTGCATGCCATGTAGATTCTTTACCCACTGAGCCATTTGGGAAGTTCCCTGTAATATGTAAATGTGTCCAATTAAACTTCCAATTAAGGTAAGGTGAATGTGTCCAATCAAGGTTTATGCAATAGATATCATATTTTATTTTACTTAGGTACACTTCTTTCTCAAGGTATTCTGAAGGATTGAAGTTCCATAGGATACATTTTGGAAAACAGTAAAATAAAGATTTCCCAACATGCAAATTAATGCTTTTGAACTGTAGTGTTGTAGAAGACTCTTGAGAATCCCTTGGACTGCAAGGAGATCAAACCAGTCAATCCTAAAGAAATCAACCCTGAATATTAAGCTCTAGTACTTTGGCCCCTGATTTGAAGAACTGATTCATTGGAAAAGACCCCGATGATGGGAAAGATTGAAGGCAGGAGGAGAAGGGGACAATAGAGGATGATATGTTTGGATGGCATCACTAACTCAATGGACATGAGTTTGAGAAAGCTCCAGGAGATGGTGAAGGACAGGGAAAGCTGTGTGCTGCAATCCATGGGGTCACAAAGAGTCAGACAATGACTGAGAAACTGAAAGACAACAACATGTAAATAACTCAAAGCATTCATCTTTGCACAACACCCAGTTAAACAGAAACCAACTTTCTTTAGATCATGAGGATAGGTACTAATGACTCTTCTCGCAAGATAGCAGTCTGTGAGGTAAAAACTAATTTGAGAAGAGTCAGGGAGGCCTAAGTATCTTAATTTTGTTGTGTTCCAAGGCAAGTTGTCCCTAAATGTCCCTCAATGGCATACTGGTAAGAAAGAGTGGATGCAAGAGGAACATGTTGCCACTTCTCTCTGTCTTCCTGAAAGCAGGGATAAGAGTCTCATGTAAAAGGTGCTCTGCCATCTTTTGAAGATAGAAGGACACATTTTTTTGCCAGAAACAGGGAACTTGGGGGATGATAAGTTGGTATAAACTAACCTTATTACTTAATTTACTACCTCACACAACTCTGTTTAGATTCTTCACTAACTGGGTACTTCAAATCTAAGTTTTTCAAATTCTCTGGTGGTCCAGTGGTTAAATATCTGTCTGCCATTTCAGGGGACACAGGTTTGATCCCTGTGGGGCTACTAAGCCCATGTACCACAACTGCCAAGCTCACACTCTAGACTCCATGCCCCACAAGAGAAGCCACAACAATGAGAAGTTTGCTCACTCCCTCTCCACTCGCTGCAACTAGAGAAAGAACATGCACAGCAAAGACGACCTAGCACAGCCAAAAGTAAAACAAATACTGAAATAATAAAAAGTCAAGCACTAATTTTCTCTGTCCTGTCAATTACTTANCCTGCCTCTTAAGAAACCTATATGCAGGTCAGGAAGCAACAGTTAGAACTGGACATGGAACAACAGACTGGTTCCAAATAGGAAAAGGAGTACATCAAGTCTGTATATTGTCACCCTGCTTATTTAACATATATGCAGAGTACATTATGAGAAACGCTGGGCTGGAAGAAGCACAAGCTGGAATCAAGATTGCTGGGAGAAATCTCTATGACCTCAGATATGCAGATGACACCACCGTTATGGCAGAAAGTGAAGAGGAACTAAAAAGGCTCTTGATGAAAGTGAAAAAGGAGAGTGAAAAAGTTGGCTTAAAGCTCCACATTCAGAAAACGAAGATCATGGCATCTGGTCCCTGTCTCTTATACACATCTTGGATCATGAAGATCTTTTTTGTATAGTCCTCTGTGTATTCTGGCCACCTCTGCTTAATATCTTCTGCTTCTGTTAGGTCCATACCATTTCTNAACATCAGACTTTATTTTGGGGGCTCCAAAATCAATGCAAATGGTGATTGCAGCCATGAAATTCAAAGATGCTTACTCCTTGGAAGGAAAGTTATGACCAACTTAGATAGCATGTTGAAAAGCAGAGACATTACTTTGTCAACAAAGGTCCACCTAGTCAAGGCTATGGTTTTTCCAGTGGTCATGTACGGATGTGAGAGTTGGACTGTGAAGAAAGCTGAACACCAAAGAAATGATGCTTTTGAACTGTGGTGTTGGAGAAGACTCTTGAGAGTCCCTTGGCCTACAAGGAGATCCAACCAGTCCATTCTAAAGGAGATCAGTCCTGGGTGTTCATTGGAAGGAATGATGCTAAAGCTGAAACTCCAGTACTTTGGCCACCTCATGTGAAGAGTTGACTCATTGAGAAAGACTCTGATGCTGGGAGGGATTGGGGGCAGGAGGAGAAGGGGACGACAGAGGATGAGATGGCTGGATGGCATCACCGACTCGATGGATATGAGTTTGGGTGAACTCTGGGAGTGGGTGATGGACAGGGAGGCCTGATGTGCTGTGATTCATGGGATCACAAAGAATTGGACATGACTGAGAGACTGAACAGAACTGAGAATGTATAAATGCTGCCTGTTTTGGCCACTTCTCAGGTCTTAAGCTTTATGAAATCTCCACATGCAAAACTTAAAATTTGTTTCTTTTTCCCTTTAATCTGTCTTGAATCACTTTCATGTTTAGTACCTGCACAAAAACTCAATATAGATAAAAGAGGAAATCCCTCTCTTTGGCAACTATGACAGGATCTAAAGAAACACCATGCTTCTTCACCAACATAAATGTTGAAAATATTAAAGCAAATTATGACTTATGTACTTTTCACAAATATAATGCATTCACTTATTCTTTAGCAATTTGGGATAATAGAAGTTAGTCATTCCATAAAAATGTCACCGAGTCCAACCTTTAGCATATGTTGTCTTTTGATATTATGAGAAACATCACGATGAATAATCTGATTCAAATCAATTATATATTCTTTCTCCATACAACATAGTTGAGCTACTGTAAGACAAGGAGTTATAGATCAAAGAATATTTGCATATTAATGCTGATATATTGCTGAATCCCACTCATAAAAACAGAGATCTGAGGTGACTGAGAGGTTGGAGTTTGGTCTGATTTGGGAGTTGAGGGGTAGAAGGCTGTATTGAGGAGGCTTGAAGTCTGAGGCTTGGAGTGGATTTCTTTTTGGGCTTGCCATTTTACATAGGTCTCTGTGGGCAGATGGGGCTTGCTGCCTTGGATAAAGTATGCTTGTACTGACTCTTTTCTACTCCTGTGCTGTACTGAAGTGATGAGGACTGGACTATGTGGCAAATAAATCATTATATTGTTGTTAAAATGACATGAATGGATTTTCTTTTCACTTTAACTCATGGCAAAGGTATGGAAACATTTTTTTCTGAGTCCATTTTATTTTTATCTTCATTTTGTATGTTTTTTTTCCCCTCCTTCTAATGAATGTTAAGGATTTTGAACTTTGTCAATATAATAAGTGAAAAAAAATCTCATGATATATTTTAATAGGTTAAACATATTTTATTTATGCCTTATTTGCTATAGGTTATATAATATTCTTTGTGTTTTGCATTTTTTTGTTATTCATCAAACTCTAAAGTTTATCTAGATTTTATTTGAGTTTTAGATGTGAAGCAAGAATCCATTTTTTCCCAGATGACTACCAAATCATCCATATTATTATCCATTTTATCTTTCACTAAAATCCAGTGTACTTGAGGACATTGCTTCCAGATTTTCTAGTTGCATTGGTTAATACCAGGATTACATTGCTTTAATTATTTTAGATCTGATTGTATTTTGATACATTAACTTTCTAAGTTATATTTGTTTACTTTCGTATGAACTTCAGGGCTACTTTTCCAGTTTCCAAAAAGTATTAGTATTTTTTTTGGATTACACAAGTTTTAAGAATGACGACACTTTTGGACTATTGAGTCTTTCTATTCAAGAAGATAGTATGTCAAGTAATGAAATTTTTATCAACTTTTTTATTTAAATATAAGCTTTATTTGGCTTTCACATGAAGTTTTTACAAATTGTAGTTTAGTTTCAAGCCTATTGGATAAGAGAAAGTGAAAGTGAAAGCATTAATTGCTCTGCTGCTGCTAAGTTGCTTCAGTTCTGTCCTGCACAACTCTTTGTGACCCCATGGACAATAGCCCACCAGGCTACTATGTCCATAGACTCTCCAGGCAAAAATACTGGGATGAGTAGCTAGTATCTGGCTACTCCAGGGAATCTTCCTGATCCAGAGATGGAACCCAGGTCTCCTGCATTACATGCAGATTCTTTACCTCTGAGCCTGTGAATATTTGTGCTTAAAAATTCTTCTCAAACAGGAGTTACTGATTCTATCATAATTTCTTGAATTATTTAGAGTTTGCTTTTAACCTAGATTTTTCTCTCATCATTTCATTTCTAACATTACTTTCAAAATATTTAATTTATAGATTATTTTCTATGGGTAGAAACTCACTTATAGAAAAAGGCATGTCTTTAATAAAAGAACCAATTCTGAAAAATTCATGTATAAAGCATAAACTAAAATAAAAACAAAACAAACAATTGAGAGACAGTTGATTATATAAAAAATATGACTTGTAAAAATGTGAATCCCTAGTGATCAGAACATGTTTGAGGATTGCTGTTAGATTTTAAAGCTTTGATTAATCCTAATCGATTTTGAATTAGAATAGAGGAAGTGAAACAAATTCTAAATAAAATAATGATTAATGTAAACTGCTTGTCTCAAATTATAGCTAAACTTTAATATTTAACAATGGTTTTAAAGTTTCCTGACATGCTCCATGGTTGATCTTGTCATTAGTTGACAGATAAACTAGTTAGAAAATGAGTTATCTAAATTTTTTTTTTCCCCTATAGGAGTCATGCCTTATGGAAGATGACAAAGAAAATTCCTAACTGTTGAGATGTTGGGAAATGAGACAATATACACCAGAGGGGAACATAGTGTCTGTGGATTTAGCTCTTAGCAGCATCTGTTTCCCATGCTTGGTCTATATATGCTTGTTGAGTCAAATGTATAAGACAATGCCCAAATAGAATTCCTTGATATTAATTTTATAGCTATAACTAGTATGGCACATCCATTGTTGAAGTTCAGAAAAAGTCTGGATTTTTTTTCATTTTCCTCTTAATACAGAAGTATTCTGAACATGTTGAGAAGAAGAGCAAAGAGTTAAAGAGAAAAAAAAAAAAAAGATCAGTTTTACTCTTTAGAAAGCGAAGGATGAAGTATCTTGATGTAAAAGACAAATGGGCCATTTATTTGAACCTCAGAATCAGACAGATTTATCAAAAGAGACAGAGGTACCCAAAGTCCATAGATGAGACTGGCCCTGGAGAAGCAGAGAAAAAAAAAAAAAACAAAAACAAAAAACAAACAAACACAACACACATTTCCTTTCTGAAGTTAGCTCCTCCCGGTAAGAAGAGCTGAATTGCCTTAAGGATGCCAAATCTTATTCACCAATTTTATCAGTCAGAAATATCCTCCACCTATACCTCCCTCCCCAATGGTGAAATGAGTACATGAGCAGAGATATATTTAGGGGAATCCTTATTGAAAATGGAAGGAAAAAAGACTTTTCTCCCTACTTTCATCCTGCTTTTATATTTATAAATATGACCTGATTTGTCCTCTGCCAAATAAATCTTGCTCAAATGACTGAGCAAGGAAAAACAAGATGTATTTTCACCCTGAAATTTGTGTCCTTTGATGATCTTAACTTTAGATGGAAATGCTTGCTTCGAGTGTCCACTGTTGTTTAAAAGGCAGCAACCAGGTCTAGACTTTCCCTGAAGCTGGAAATTGATTAGTAACAGAGATGACCTCATCTTTCTTGTTTTCAAGTAATTAGAAGAGTAATCACTAATTTCATAGACATGAGTTTGAGCAGATTCCGAGAGGTGGTGAAGGACAGGGAAGCCTGGCGTGCTGCAGTCCATAGGGTTGCAGAGTCCAACATGACTGAGTGACTGAACGACAACAACAGAGAAGCAATTCTACTACTTAGTTGAAAACAAGAAGTTAGATTTTTTTCTTTTCAGGTGACATTTTCTAGATTTACTAGATGACCCAAACAAAACAGTTGTTAAAATCATCAAAGCTGAAGACTAGGGCTCCAAGGACTATTTTGTCCTTATCATAGAACCAGTTTAGAAATAACATAGATTTGTGTACATTCTGGATCAGAGCAAGATTTATCTGCAACAAAATGGCAAATGGCAGGAAGAGTGTGGACCATCAGAAGACATCACATTCTTGGCGAGGCGGGCGGGGGTGGGGGTGACGGGGGAGGTTTTTCTGGCAGTCCAATGACCAGCAGTTACAACTCTGTTCTCTTTCACTGCCTAGCGCCCAGGTTTGGTTACTGGTTGGGGAACTAAGGTTCTAGAAGCCCCAGCACATACTTTTGGGGAAAAAGCATATTTTAGAGGGGTTAAGAATAAGAAGTTTCTTCTGTTTAGTTGTGTGTTCAAGTAGTTATGGGTTGTTTTGCTTTCCAAAGCACATAAAAGTGGGAGTAAATACATGATTCAAAGGAAAGGAATAAATAAAATGATTAATTTGTACTTCATTCCTTAGCCACCAGGCTCTGATCCAAGTAAGGGGCAGATGTAGAGTGAGCATGCTGTTGCAATGAAAGCCTGGGTATGGGATTAATATCCCCATAAACAAGGTACACATATTTATAATTTTCCTATTATCATATTGATAACTTTGATGCTGTTTCCTTTTTCTTTCACCACTGATTGACTAAAAGTAATCTTCTAATTGTTTACATTACTTGTCCAGTAGATATGTTATTAAATGTGTGTGCATGTATGCTAAGTCACTTCATTCAAGTCCAGCTCTTTGCAATACTATGGACTGTGGCCCGCCAGGTTCCTCTGTCCATGTAATTTTCCAGGCAAAAATACTGGAGTGGGTTACCATACCAAGATCCAGGGGATCTTCCTGACCCGAGGATTGAACCCAGATCTCCTGTGGCTCCTGCATTGCAGGCTGATTCTTTACCCCCGAGCCACTAGAGAAGGCTGCATTATTAAATATCATAGAATAAAAAGCTAGAAATTATTGTACCTCTAATCGGTTTTGTAGCCATAGGAATTTGGGGTAACTTAAAAGCTAGCATATCTCTTTAATGAGCAATATGATGCTTCTTAATCAACGTGGTGGCAAAAACAGACAAGTATTAAGTGGAATGTTATCATGGCATATGCTTTGTGGGTGGGACGTATTCTTCTGCTGATCTGTTCAGAATCTGCTCAATCAGTAGGAATTCTTGGACATTATATAAACAAGCTTGTTTGGAAGCAATAAAAAAAATTACACACACACACACACACACACACATATGTATATAATTATAAAGCATACATATATAAATCAGTATATTAATGACAAATACATGCCAGCTATAACTTTTTTTCCTTATATGAAACTGTTAAAAAATGTGGACCAAATAACAACTATATCTTTTGCTTTCTAACACATTCCATCAAGGAATGGTTCTATATTATAAAANTAGTAATTTTCTGATAGTATCTTTAGGGTTTTTTATGTATAGTATCATGTCATGTACAATCAGTGAGAGCTTTACTTCTTTTCTGCTCTGGATTCCTTTTATTTCTTTTTCTTCTCTGTTTGCTGTAGCTAGGACTTCCAAAACTATGTTGAATAACAGTGGTGGGAGCGACACCCTTGTCTTGTTCCTGATCTTAGGGAGAATGTTTCAGTTTTTCATTATTGAAAAAAATGTTTGCTGTGGGCTTATCATATATGTCCTTTACCATGATGAGGTAGGTTCTTTCTATGCCCATTTTTTGAAATGGGTACTGAATTTTGTCAAGGGCTTTTTCTGTATCCATTGAGATTATCGTATGGTTTTTGTCTTTCAATTTGTTAATATGTTGTGTCACACTGATTAATTTGCATATATTGAAGAATCTTTGCATCCCTGGAACAAACTCAACTTGATCATGGTGTATGAGCTTTTTCACGCTAAAACCCAAACTATTAACCACAATGTTAATGCTGCCTCCATAATAATATGACCCATAGCTGGGTGGTGGCAGTGGTTTAGTCACTAAGTCATGTCTAACCCTTGTGATCCCGTGGACCATAGTCCTCCAGGCACCTCTGAGATTTCCCAGGCAGGAATACTGGAATGGGTTGCCATTTCCTTCTCCAAGTATGATCCATAATTAAACTAACACAGAATGAAATTTTATGTGGATAAATAATAAAAAATGTTACTGACAGAAAATCAGTACAGTGTGGAAGTAGAATGAAAACAGACAATGATGTAGGCTCATTAATTTATTTTGTTTCTATTCTGTAAAAGATCCTGAGCCAAGTGCTATAATGAGATATTTCTCTGGTAATAGTTTCATTCAATCCTTCCTAGAGTGTAAAATTAATTTGGGGGGGGGGTCCTTTTCAGATTNGGATAAATAATAAAAAATGTTACTGACAGAAAATCAGTACAGTGTGGAAGTAGAATGAAAACAGACAATGATGTAGACTTATTAATTTAGTTTGTTTCTATTCTGTAAAAGATTCTGAGCCAAGTGCTATAATGAGATATTTCTCTGGTAATAGTTTCATTCAATCCTTCCTAGATTGTAAAATTAATTTTGGGGGGTCCTTTTCAGATTTTTGGTTTGGAAACATTAAAAAATCTTATAATCATTACTGTTCATCTGTGACTAGCCATATCTAGTTGAAAGTTATACATCAGGGACATAAAGACTTTCACCCACAAAGTAAGAAATTACAATGACATAAAAATAGTGAAGTATAGGGACTTCCCTGGTGGTCCAGAGTTAAGACTCCATGCTTTCACTTCAGGGAACATGGGTTCAATCTCTGGCTGGGGAACGAAGATCTCACATGCTATGTGGCTCAGCCAAAATAACAAGTATAAACAAAGTGTAATAGGGGTGAAATTATTCTCCTAGCTTTGTACAAGAAAGTTCAACTTTAAATTTATCATATATACATTAAAGTGGTGAGCACTCCATTCCATAATCTAACTTCTTTGAATTGAAATGGTATTAAACATTGTAAAGAAATCAGTGTACATTCAAATTTTCACATTAGATTTAACCTCTCAACATTTTAGGAAGGCTGTGGCAAAGAGAAAGACATTGTTTTTCTTTAGGCTAAAACTGTATAAAATAATATATATTCGAATATTTCTTAATTAATCCATTTCATATGACCCACTAAAAAGAAATCCCAAAGGAATACTGCAATAAATGACACTACATTCAACTTTTGCAAACCACAAATTGTCCCTATAATGTCACATTTCATTTTAACCCAATTTCAAGAATATAACTCTCCAATTCTCAAAGGTAATTTAGGCTGTATTCAACACTAAAAGGTTTCAGCTTTAGTTAATACGGTCTTCATTGTCGCTTGAACATCATGTACCTAAAATATTGGAACAAGTTAATGTGGTAAAGCAGCCAGAGGTACTGCTGTGAATGAAAGGCACTTTCTTGTGTGACTCCTGGAAAACAAGTTTTTTGACTTTATAGAAACACTTTATGTATTATTTTAGCAGTCATCAAGAAATTACCAACCTAATGCCTATAAACAGAATAGTTAAAGCCTCTTTATAACAAATACTTAACCAAATTGTACATAGTACACATACAAATTTTCAAAACACTCACATTACCTACCATTTAAACAAAGCTCATGTGATTGAGTACTGTGACCAAAGGAATTTTATCCATTGTTTCTAATACAATTTCAAATGGAATCATTTGAAACCTTGATTAAAAATGTATACCAGTATGTCATGTAAAGTATTAGGGAATAAAAATGGGCTTTTTAAGACCCATTATATAAGTTTTGTTCTTTGAGGAACAGAAAGAAGCAAAATAATACATAGGATCTAAAATAATGCAAAGCTTGTTGCGATGCCCATCCTTAATTTTTTCCTACCATAGGGTTTTATAAAGAAACAAAATTATCAAATGGAAGACCACACAGAGGCATCCACAAGCATTGTAAAAATCAATTTAAGAAGTGCAACTGTGGTTGTCTTTCCTGGGTTTTTAATTATGTGTTTGTTTGCCATGGTGGCCTAATTTAGTCAAGAAGATGAGCCAACATTAAAAGCTGGTAGGAGAGGTAAGTAATCCCCAGGGTGGGCTGCTTGTGCTCAGGAGTCTAAAAGCTCCGTACACAGAGACAGAAGCCGCAGCACATTTGAGAAGGGGGTCCACATGACAAACAGTGAAAGGCGAGCAAATCAGATTTTTCACAATTAGTTGAACAACAACTGTGACAGGTTTAGCGCTTAGCATTTTCATTTGTGTGCTCAAATTTGGTTATCTGTCCTCTTTTATGCAAATGCGATGTGACAGGAGAAGCTGGGAGCGCTCGAGCAGGCCAATCACTCACAACAGGGGCTAGGGCAGCTCGGCTGAGAGGCCGGGATTAAATGGACTGGATGCTGATGGATGAATGACAGGAGCCGCGCTGAAAGCCTCATGAACTGATTTAAAACTTCTAAGGGAGGATGCCAAGAATATAATTATGCTTTATGCCCCAGCCTAAACTGTCAAAACTAAAAAGATAAAAGAAGAATATAAATTGTACCAAATGAATATTATCAGCATTCATAATTTAACTAAACCCAGTATGTTTATCCTACATTGAAAAACAGATAAGATTGGAAAGCTGTGTTCTTGTACCACAGGCCTTAGGACTGAGGCAAAGTTTAGCATTTTTAAAGTGGAGCCAATGGAAGGAAATCTGAGACATCACAGGTTTTCTCTTAACAGGCTTCCATCTCCAACAAGGCAGAGGTCCTCTCTGCAGTTGATGCAGTCAGTTCATCTTCAAATATGTCTCTGCAAAGAGGTCAGATTCAGGATGGCATTGCCTTTGTGCTCAGGACCTTGGAGAGCAACCACCAGCACCCAGGACACTCTGAGGGACCATTTCCATGAATGGGTAAGGTGTTTGGCCAACAGTCTATTATTCATGAAGCCAGAAGTGTTGAAAAACACTAGGACTTGTTACCTAGTTCGCTTTGCCTAGGTCTTATAATTCTGCTGTTTCTAAAAATTCTTAATAGAATTTCTTACAACACCTCATTTCTCAGAGGGTAGGGTCTCCTGTCTGAGAGCAGGGGTAATAACTATTGCCCTCTGTTCCTTTCAACATCTCAATTAACAACTTCTCTAATATCACTCCACATACACACACACACCTCCTTCTGAGAATTCATCAATGATTTCAGACAAAAAGAAAAAGCCCACATATATGTGCTTTATGGATAAATATATCTATATTTGGGCTTCCTAGGTGGCACTAGCTGTAAAGAAAAAAAAATGAAGTCACTCAGTTGTGTCCGACGCTTTGCAACCCCGTGGGCTGTAGCCCACCAGGTTCCTCCCGACAGTGGGATTCTCCAGGCAAGAATACTGGAGTGGGTTGCCATTTCCTTCTCCAGGGGAATCTTTCCAACCCAGGGATCAAACACAGGTCTCCCACATTGCAGGCAGATGCTTTAACCTCTGAGCCACCAGGGAAGCTCCCCTGCCTGCTAATCCAGGAGACATAAGAGATGTAGGCTTGATCCTTGGATGGGGAAGATTCCCTGGAGGAAATGGCACCCCATTCCAGTATTTTTGCCTGGAGAATCCCATGGATAGAAGAGCCTGACAGGCTATAGTCCATAGGGTTGCAACTGATGTAACTTAGCATGCACATACACACTCACATATCTATATATCTCTCTCTGTTTGTATAAAGGGACAATGTAATCTTAAATTCTTTTTATAAAAAGGGAGGATACCAAACAATACTTTATGAAGAGATGCAGAAAGTAAAAATAGTAACAAAGGTAAGCCATGTTTAAGTGAGCTACATAATACTCATATTCAAGAAATACACAAGTATTAAAATGTAATTTGTTGCAGGCAATTGATACAATTAGTTAATAGAAACTTTTTGCTCTACAAGAAACTTTAACATAATCTGTTACCTTAGTCTTAAAATCATCATTCCTTTCTACAGGATTAATTACTATAGAGAATGTCATACAATTCAGAAAATACTAACTGGTATACATGTTTATTTAATGAAAAATAAAAATACTGATCCTGTGCAAAGTACTCGACCTTACTGTGCTAATGAGAAAGAAATCTTTAAACCTATCTTTACAAGATAGCAATAATATTACAAATTAAATGTTTGTTACTAAAAAAGCTTTTTAAAATTGTTTATAGAAGTAAATATATATATATATAGGAAGGTGCACAAATCATAAGTGACACTTAACAAAGTAAGCACACCTGTATAACCACCATTCAGATGAAAAAATATAGCATTACCAATGCCACAGAAACCTGGTAATGCCTCTTCTCAGTCACTAACCCCTTCAAATATTGATATAACCACTCTAATTTCATCAGCACAGCTTGGTTTTGCCCATTTTTGAAACTCAGAGAAATTCAATCTGATTAAGTCTACTCTTTATAGTCTTTTGTGGGGAGATGGAAGTGACTACTTTATTCCATATTACGTCTGTGACATCTGCATCGTTGCGGGACAGTAGTTGATACTTTCTCCTTGCAGAGTAGTCCACTGTGCCCATGGCATATTCTTCCCGTTGATGGCCACTGGTTTGCTGCCAGCAACATTCTTGCCCATTTACTTTGGCGCACATATATTTCCATTGCTATGGAGTCTATATCTAGACGCAGGATTTCTGGGTCATTGAATGTACACATATATATAAACATGACTCCACAGCTTTAGGCGATCCTCCCTAACAGTTTTCTAGAGTAAAGTAAAGCCCTTTTTATATAGTCAGGAAATCTCACTATGTCCTTTGAAACTTTCTTTTAGGTTACCAAGGGGGAAAAAAAAAGAAAGAAAACAATTGACTAAAATTAAATACACATGGGGTTGAGGGAGGTGAGTGCTGTCGTGTCTGACTCTTTTGTGACTCCATGGATGGACTGTAGGCCACAAGGCTCCTCTGTCCATGGGATTTCCCCGGCAAGCATACTGAAATAGGTTGCCATTTCCTACCCCAGGGCATCTTCCTGACCCAGAGATTGAACTGTGTCTCCTGTGTCTCCTGCATTGGCAGGTGCCACCTGGAAGACCATAAGTACACGTGCCACACCCGCAATTCACAGCCAGAAAATAATGTGCCTTAATTGAAGCCTGAATGCTGATTTCTCCTAGCCCTGCCAATATGGGATATGCCTTGCTGTGTAAAGAAAGAGTGGCAGTTCCAGCTGCAACTCAGACTGGAAAATGATCAGCTTGTTAAATGACTTTGCAAAAGTGTGCCATGTAACTGAAGTTAGATATATCTTCCCACAAATCCCAATTTTATGTGTCAGACAGGGGATCCACCTTAAATCATTCAGAACATGAACTATTTTTTACATTTCTTTTTAAATTTGCTAATTAATTTTATTATTGGAGTATAATTGCCTTACGATGTTGTGTTAGTTTCTGCTGTACAACATGAATCAGCTGTGAGGAGATACATATCCCCCCTCTCTGGAGCCTCCCTCCCACCCCACCCCTCTCGGTCACCACAGAGCATGGGACTGAACTCCTTGTGCTATACATCAGCTTATTGCTAGCCATCTATTTTACACATGGTATACATGTCAGTGCTACTCTCCAAAGAGCCATGTCTTTATTCCTCTAACACATCTAATTTTATCCTTTTAGAACAATGGAAGGCCTGTTGCACTTCCATCTAGAAATGTGCTTTTTCGGTGGGTGAATGGACAGAGTCTTCACAATTCAGTCTCACAGCCCATTATACACAACAGAGGGCCTGGATATTATTAGCCAGTCATTGCATGAATAAGCTCATCTACTACCAAAATGGGGTACATGCAGCTTAAAAAAGCAAATCCAACTGCTACCATTACTACCAAGCAGGTCAACATATAGTCACAACTCAAAGCATCAACAACCAAACCCCCTGAGCAACATTTAAGTCGATTTCAGGAAAATGTACTGTCTGGTCTACTCTCACTTTTCCCCAGCAGGTTTCAATAGCTCAAAGGGAGAGGAAACTGAAGGCTAGATCTCTTCCTGAGGTGGCCCCTGGTCTGAGAATTTCCCTACTTTACACTGGAAACCGTCATTGTCTACAGAGTGGTTTTCCCTATTGTTTTTTTGCACACACCGAAAATGAAGTTTTCACCTACTAGTGCACAATCAGCATGTACTTCGGTGGGTTCTGTATAACCTTCCTTCTGGTGACTGAGTTCTCTTCCTGACCTGAGTTGTGATGCTCATTTCTCATAACTTAATACTTTATTTCATGTCATTCTCCAGCATGAGAGTTTCTACTTCTGTGTTCCTGGAGATGCTGGGTCCTTTCCTGGAGGGCTTTGGCTTAGGGGTGCATACATGCTTGCTGAGTCACTCAGTCATGTCGGACTCTTTGTGACCACAAAGACTGTAGCCCACCAGGCTCCTCTGTCCATGGGATTCTCTAGGCAAGAATATTGGAGTGGCTTGCCATGCCCTCCTCCAGGGGACCTTCCTTGACCAGTGATCGAACCCATGTCTATTGTGTCTCCTGCATTGCAAACGATTCTTTATCCACGGAGCTACCTGGGAAGTGGTTTGGGGTCATCCTTTTCCACATCTTTGCACAACCCCCTGATGAANTATTGCTAGCCATCTATTTTACACATGGTATACATGTCAGTGCTACTCTCCAAAGAGCCATGTCTTTATTCCTCTAACACATCTAATTTTATCCTTTTAGAACAATGGAAGGCCTGTTGCACTTCCATCTAGAAATGTGCTTTTTCGGTGGGTGAATGGACAGAGTCTTCACAATTCAGTCTCACAGCCCATTATACACAACAGAGGGCCTGGATATTATTAGCCAGTCATTGCATGAATAAGCTCATCTACTACCAAAATGGGGTACATGCAGCTTAAAAAAGCAAATCCAACTGCTACCATTACTACCAAGCAGGTCAACATATAGTCACAACTCAAAGCATCAACAACCAAACCCCCTGAGCAACATTTAAGTCGATTTCAGGAAAATGTACTGTCTGGTCTACTCTCACTTTTCCCCAGCAGGTTTCAATAGCTCAAAGGGAGAGGAAACTGAAGGCTAGATCTCTTCCTGAGGTGGCCCCTGGTCTGAGAATTTCCCTACTTTACACTGGAAACCGTCATTGTCTACAGAGTGGTTTTCCCTATTGTTTTTTTGCACACACCGAAAATGAAGTTTTCACCTACTAGTGCACAATCAGCATGTACTTCGGTGGGTTCTGTATAACCTTCCTTCTGGTGACTGAGTTCTCTTCCTGACCTGAGTTGTGATGCTCATTTCTCATAACTTAATACTTTATTTCATGTCATTCTCCAGCATGAGAGTTTCTACTTCTGTGTTCCTGGAGATGCTGGGTCCTTTCCTGGAGGGCTTTGGCTTAGGGGTGCATACATGCTTGCTGAGTCACTCAGTCATGTCGGACTCTTTGTGACCACAAAGACTGTAGCCCACCAGGCTCCTCTGTCCATGGGATTCTCTAGGCAAGAATATTGGAGTGGCTTGCCATGCCCTCCTCCAGGGGACCTTCCTTGACCAGTGATCGAACCCATGTCTATTGTGTCTCCTGCATTGCAAACGATTCTTTATCCACGGAGCTACCTGGGAAGTGGTTTGGGGTCATCCTTTTCCACATCTTTGCACAACCCCCTGATGAATCTCTCCAACCACCATCCCCCTTCCCAGCCAGTGTTCCCTCTTCTCTTCTCTCTGAGTCTCCAGATTTGATCAGCACAGTCATCTCTTCTTCCAAGTTGCTCCCTGGTACTATTACCCAGAGATATTTAAACTTCCATCTAAATGCTTCATCCCTCCTTTCTTAGGCAGTCCCCATTGCATTTCCAGGCCTGTATCATTGACAGTAGATTCTTAACCAATCATAAGAATAATCACTAATAATTGGAGTTCAATTTTCTAGACTCTGCCTTAACCAAACAAACCCTGCAAATACAAATAATTTGTAGGGAGAAATCCTTTTTCAATAGTGCCAAAATACTTGAGCTTCCCTTCTCCACCAGACAGATTCTTACTCACCGCTTAACACTCAGTTCAGATGTCATACTCTGTGTGGACCTGCAACACCTTCAGACAGTTAGCCATTTCATGTTTTAAACTTCACGAAACCATTACAACATTTCACATACTGTACTGAAGTTACCTACTAGGTCATCTGCATTCCGCACTGGGCCATGAACTCTGCAAAAGCAAAGGCTTATCTGTTCACACTTTGTAACCCAATGCAATTCAGCAAATTTTCAGCACTGAGCACTTTTAAAGTGTCAATTTTAAAGTTAGTACTTACTAAATATTTCATGCAAGAATAAAAGTGACAGAAGATAAATATACATTATATTAAAACTCTTTCTAAAAATTTCTGGCAGAAACTTCCTTTTTTATTTGTGCTTCCAAAAGGAAAAAGTATCTTTTCCCAGAATCCATGTTTAGGCCAGGGAACCTCAAGGTTTGTGTTTTTCCAGCTTGTTTTACATTTATAAATTTCAATGATGAACATCTTGAACTGTATTGCATAGCACACACAACCTTGGAGGTAACCTAGTCTAGGCAGACAGCTAATACATGGCAGTTACAATGCTGCTCTCTACCTTCTGCACTCACAGCAAGCAGACAGCACTAATTGATCAGGGGTTCCTTCTCATTAAGCCCAGACTTAGCTTTAGAATTCTCAGCTCAGCCCTTCACAAGTTACTTTCTAGAGTTGGTGGTCAAGATGCATCCTATTTATTATTTCTGGTCTGGTTCATTTTCTTTCTTTCTTTTAATTTTTATGGATCATTTTCTTTTATCACAGGTATGCAAAGTAAGGTCCAGAGAGGTCAAATGACTTTTCGTAGGTCACAGAGTCAGTTAGTGGTAGAGCCTAAACTGGAATGGAACCCTGGTCACTGAAGGCTTTTTCCACTAGAAAACACTTTTTATTGCTATAATCAGTTAATAAAAATTAATACTTTATAGAACATTATAGACTTTATAATGTAGTTCTATTATAGAACTTTATAGACTTCATTCATCTTATATGTATGTGCCTGTTACATATGATACATACTACTTTACAACCTTTACTTACTACTTTTCAACCAGTGTGTCCTAAAGACCTCCTTTTGAGTGTAATATCAAGCCAGTCTTCCCTTAAAATCATGGAGGCATCATTTTTCAAAAACTGGCTGCAGCTTGGTCTGGCTCTCTAGGACAAACAGTGCATTTTTTTAAAGTCAAAATTAAGATGCCTCTCAAAGTTCCCATAAAAAATTGTAAAACACAAAAGAATGCAATGAAAATGAAGCACCAATGAGTTTTAACTGTTTGGTAGCCTTCTTATAGCTTCTTAGCATATCAAAAATGTATTTTAAAAAATAGCTATGGAAATTATAAGCCAAGACTTGTCATCTATAGTTCATTCAGTAATTTCTATTAACATTTTCATTATCCTCTTCCATCCTGGTGTCACTGCACCAGTACATGGGGATATCAAGTAGGATTCTAGAACTTTAACAGTATTTTTAAGATGCTCAAATGCTGTGATTATCTATCTTTATTACACACAAATACTTCCTTGTAAATGAATGTATGTAAAAGAAAGCAAGAAATATATTAAGTATGTGCAAGACTCTGTCTTCTTTTCCAGAGCATAAAACCCAACATTTTCCAAAGGAGTAGGTTTGTTTCTTCCCAGTGGGTTGAGAGAGGCATAAGAAAGAAACAAAGAAAGTTGAAATAAATTAAAATCTCAGATTCCTTAGCCTCTTTCTCTTTTGAGTAGCGTACTGAAAAATCCTCTCAAAGAATCAACACCCAGGATACCTCATTACTAGAAATAGAGAGGGAAATGAGAAAGGGAGTAAAGAAAAAGCAACCCCTTAGCCTGAGAATAGATAAAAGAAGACGAACAAAGTTCCTGGATGTGGAATCACACAAAGGTTAGCCACCTGAGGATAAGAAATGATATAAACTATTACCAAATAACAATGATAGCCTCGGGGAAAACTTGTCTGATTTTTGTGGACCAATCAGAAGTAGCTGTAACTGACCTCTGGCAGATAGTTGGGCAACATGTGTCCATTTATTTCAATGCATGACTTACAAGTACAGCAAATTTATGACAGTGACCCTGTGGACATGCCTCTTCAAAGACCTAGGATATCAAGCCAGAGTATTAGCAATCTTATTTTTCCAACAATCCCTGATGGCAGCTGTTGCTGTTACTTATCTGCTGCCTCTCAGACCTACGCCGAACCCTCTATATTTGGCTTTGTAACGCTGGGTGTCTGCAAACTACATTTCCCAGACTAACTGCCAATGGAAGACGCTGTTGGGAGACCACCAAGAAAGAAACGAAAAAAAGAAGCTCTCACAGTATGAAAGCATCTACACTACCATATGTAAAATAGATAGCCAATGGAAATTTGCTGTTTGACTCAGGGAATTCAAATCAGGGCTCTGTAACAACATAGAAAGGTGGGAAAGGGTAGGGGTGGGAGGGAGGTTCAAGAAGGAGAGGACAGATGTATACCTATGGTTAATTCATGTCGATATATGGCAGAAATCAAACCAATATTGTAAAGCAATCATCAGTCAATTAAAAATAAAAGACTATTTTAAAAAGAATCTCTCACTTCCAGCTCTCATGTGTATCCTTCCAGCATCTTTTATCAGTTTTAGAATCAGCTGTGCATAATCCCCTCAGATCAGTCCAAGCAGCAGCTGAGAGTCATCCCTCTTCCAAGACAGTTAACTGTTCCCTTCTTTTCTTTGCTCTTCAGAGAGCAATGCCCTCTCCACCACTTTAAAACTGGTAGACTAGTAAAACTGGAAACTACACTTCATTATCCATTTTCGTAAACTGTTACATGAATCTATCACTGGGAGATAAAAAGGTAATGTTACCGAACCCACGCTCCTGTTCGCCACAGGACACGCAGGACAGGCCAGTAAATCGGGAGATGGGTTGTTGGAGCAAGGAATAATGACTTTAATGGNAATGAGTTTTAACTGTTTGGTAGCCTTCTTATAGCTTCTTAGCATATCAAAAATGTATTTTAAAAAATAGCTATGGAAATTATAAGCCAAGACTTGTCATCTATAGTTCATTCAGTAATTTCTATTAACATTTTCATTATCCTCTTCCATCCTGGTGTCACTGCACCAGTACATGGGGATATCAAGTAGGATTCTAGAACTTTAACAGTATTTTTAAGATGCTCAAATGCTGTGATTATCTATCTTTATTACACACAAATACTTCCTTGTAAATGAATGTATGTAAAAGAAAGCAAGAAATATATTAAGTATGTGCAAGACTCTGTCTTCTTTTCCAGAGCATAAAACCCAACATTTTCCAAAGGAGTAGGTTTGTTTCTTCCCAGTGGGTTGAGAGAGGCATAAGAAAGAAACAAAGAAAGTTGAAATAAATTAAAATCTCAGATTCCTTAGCCTCTTTCTCTTTTGAGTAGCGTACTGAAAAATCCTCTCAAAGAATCAACACCCAGGATACCTCATTACTAGAAATAGAGAGGGAAATGAGAAAGGGAGTAAAGAAAAAGCAACCCCTTAGCCTGAGAATAGATAAAAGAAGACGAACAAAGTTCCTGGATGTGGAATCACACAAAGGTTAGCCACCTGAGGATAAGAAATGATATAAACTATTACCAAATAACAATGATAGCCTCGGGGAAAACTTGTCTGATTTTTGTGGACCAATCAGAAGTAGCTGTAACTGACCTCTGGCAGATAGTTGGGCAACATGTGTCCATTTATTTCAATGCATGACTTACAAGTACAGCAAATTTATGACAGTGACCCTGTGGACATGCCTCTTCAAAGACCTAGGATATCAAGCCAGAGTATTAGCAATCTTATTTTTCCAACAATCCCTGATGGCAGCTGTTGCTGTTACTTATCTGCTGCCTCTCAGACCTACGCCGAACCCTCTATATTTGGCTTTGTAACGCTGGGTGTCTGCAAACTACATTTCCCAGACTAACTGCCAATGGAAGACGCTGTTGGGAGACCACCAAGAAAGAAACGAAAAAAAGAAGCTCTCACAGTATGAAAGCATCTACACTACCATATGTAAAATAGATAGCCAATGGAAATTTGCTGTTTGACTCAGGGAATTCAAATCAGGGCTCTGTAACAACATAGAAAGGTGGGAAAGGGTAGGGGTGGGAGGGAGGTTCAAGAAGGAGAGGACAGATGTATACCTATGGTTAATTCATGTCGATATATGGCAGAAATCAAACCAATATTGTAAAGCAATCATCAGTCAATTAAAAATAAAAGACTATTTTAAAAAGAATCTCTCACTTCCAGCTCTCATGTGTATCCTTCCAGCATCTTTTATCAGTTTTAGAATCAGCTGTGCATAATCCCCTCAGATCAGTCCAAGCAGCAGCTGAGAGTCATCCCTCTTCCAAGACAGTTAACTGTTCCCTTCTTTTCTTTGCTCTTCAGAGAGCAATGCCCTCTCCACCACTTTAAAACTGGTAGACTGGTAAAACTGGAAACTACACTTCATTATCCATTTTCGTAAACTGTTACATGAATCTATCACTGGGAGATAAAAAGGTAATGTTACCGAACCCACGCTCCTGTTCGCCACAGGACACGCAGGACAGGCCAGTAAATCGGGAGATGGGTTGTTGGAGCAAGGAATAATGACTTTAATGGGAAGGCTAGCAAACTGAGATGACAGACGAGCCTCTCAAAAAATCTTCCCTTAGAATTCAGGGTCCTTTTATATACAATAGAGGAAAAGGAAGGGACTTTCAATGGAACCAACCAGGAGCAGAGCTGGGCTGTTAACGGTCACTGGTTGACAGCTGCTCCATTGCTTGGGGGAGGGGCCTACCGGGGTACAGCTGGTGTCTGTCTGGATGGAGCATGCAGGTTGGTGCCAGATGCCTTGGGTCCCCTCTGGGACCACCAACCACTACCGTAACACAGCTACATGCTTTGCTATATGTGCATGAACTGAATAAAAGGTGAGCAGTGAACAGTCACTGCCAGACTTTGAAAGAGGCAACGTGATTGTTCACTGACCATGATACATATCTCTTACATGACAATGTGTGGAGGGAAGAGCTAGTGGTGAGATTTGTACTTGATACAGTTAATCACAGTTAATATACAGTGATTTGTGTTAGTCGCTGAGTCATGTCCGACTCTTTGCAACCCTATAGACTGTAACCTGCAAGGCTCCTCTGTCCATGGAATTCTCCAGGCAAGAATTACTGGAGTGGGTTGCCATCTCCTTCTCCAAATATACTGTGGTAACTGATTTGAATCATGGTATTTGAGGATTGGTGTTAGTTAAATGCAGTCACTGAAATTTGTGCACATTGTAATGGTCTAAAGCAAGGGCTGCCTATAATTATTTGTGTTAAGACTCAACAATTCAGGAGTTCACAGCTTCCTTTTGAATCTTACATAACTCATCCAATATACCTCCAAATAGACTTGAAATGAATTCATAGTAAAATATTCTGAACAATGGAGTTCCGTCCATTCTCTAATTCTTTATTTCATCATGCTATTTACACCTCTTCTGGCATTCACACACTAGATGTGTGAGTCATGATGATTTGTGCCCACTGACTCATTTTTCACTGAGAGCTGCTCTGCTCAGCAGGTTTTTGTGTAAGAATAGCCGAGGATGAGATGCATATGTAGATTACAGTTGTCTGGTACAGAGGTTGATTCAGTGTTAGCAATTTCTCACAACTTCCTATTTTATAATTCCACATATCCATGCCCTTTCCTTTGGAACATTGCTTTATTAGGGTAAGCAGCAGATATTTACTGCCATGTTGGTGGCTGGGCAATATAACTTGTTTGAGCTGAAGAAATACAGGTGGACATGGCAACTTGCCAGTCTGAGGTCTCAAGACACATGACTTGTTTGGTTATCTGCCATGAGAAGAGAATTCCCAAGGAGCTCCTCCTCCTTCAGCTAAGGCCCCAGTGGAAGAGAGCTGAAGCCAATGCATAACCTGGAGCAAAGCTTCCCAATTGACCCCAGTTGTAGCTGATCCACCATCAACCTGTGGACATGCAGGAAAATAAAGAATATGTTTGGGATGTTTCATTACACCACCACCTCCATCTCTCTCTCTCTCCTGCTCTATCTCTCTTTGGTAATAGCTGATTAATATAGGACAACAGTATGCACTTAGCCAATTATAATCCACTATCTGAAATTACACTATAGATTCTATAGAATAGCGGTCCCCACACTTTATTGGCACCATTCAATGCTTTCATGGAAGACATTTTTTCCACAGATCAGAGTGGGGAGGATGGCTTCAGGATGATTCAAGCCCATTACATTTACTATGCACTTTATTTCTATTATTATTATATCAGCTCCACCTCAGATAATCAGGATGTTGGGGATCCCTGGTATAGAATACAAAGCAGAATGGTGAAGAAACAAAGAGAAAGCTAATACACTATGGAAAAGAGGTACAGCGCGGCATCTTTCAACCCTGAATAATTTTGGAATTCCTGAACATATATATATCGCTTAAGCCAGTTCCCCCCACCCCACCCAAGATGCAGAGCTCACAGGGAGTGCTGGAAGCAGCTCAAGTTCTTTGCAATACAAAAAGCTCAGCTCTCAGAGTTCCACAGGCTCCGTGGCACTTTCAGTTAGGGCTCCAGAGTATTTAGTAACAGCTGGAGTAAAGCAGGGGAAATACTGAGACTTTCCACAGGATTCCCCACATCTACAGTAGATTCCCAGATGAGACACTAGGGGTGGCTGGTGGAACTACCCCACATCCATTTTCATTACAACTCTCTGAGCCGTCTTCTCCCCAAGACATGGAGCTCAGAGGTGCTGTTTTCTATCCCCCAAGCCTTCTTTTCCCCAAGACATGGAGCTCAGAGGTGCTGTTTTCTATCCCCCAAGACTTGATAAATAATTATTAATCCAGTGAGTCACTACCATGTCCCAAATAAATCCTTGACTTACACAGCTTCATCACATGTTTTCCATTGTTCAGTGAGAAAGGTGTTTTTTCAGCCTTGCTTTACATATGAGGAGACGGACACCTGTACTCTGAATCATTTGCTTGATGTCACATAGGAATACTAAAGCCAGGTGCTCTCTCTGCTTGCCTCATGCTACTGGTTTCTCAGAAGCAGTAGCAGGGACCCAAAGTACCAGCTCTTGCGCTGTGAAGGTGTGCATTACTCCAGGTATCAAGACACAGTTTGAAAGAGACACATAGTTCAGAGACAGAAAAAACTAGAAACAAATTTTGTGTCTTTTATTCCCAGCGAGCATAGACGAACACGTGTGTTTCTCACATAGGGTGTGTTTTTAAGGCTGTTGTCAGGTTTTGTTATTTCATCTTTCTTCACTGGGATTCTTCTTCTCACTAATATCCCTTTTCCCATCGTTATTATTCAAAATTTCCCTTCTCTCTTTCCCCAGAAAAACCCAGAGCAGCTTAATCCATTTATTTTACAAATATTTTGGGTGGTTACTATGAGCAAAGTACTTACATTTTGTAATGAACAATTATTTAAGACTCCAGTTGTGTTAAGATTTGTGGGGATTGATTGTGAATGACAATCAGCATCGCCCAGCACTTGACACCTGCCTCAGTCATGACCAAAAGCACTATCAAAATGGATTTTAAATACAGAATTTGGTTAGTTTCTTACATTTCTGTCTGCCATGTTCCATTTGGCTTGACAACCACACTCTAGCATACATCAGAATACTCATTGCTTCTCAGCTCCTCTGTCATCCCTTCCTATGACGGACCCTGAAATGCCTTATCAATAATAAACAAATTCCCTTACATTCTTAATCTCCTCCTTTCCACTGACTCTTTTCCTTCAGTCTATAAAATATGCTCATGTGTCTACTATTCTTAAAAGAAAAAACCACCACCAACTTTCCTTTACCCAGCAAGCTACAACACTGAATTTTGCCTTCCACATTCCCCCATTCAGAGGCTACATAGTGGAGGGGCTTCCTTCATAGCTCAGTTGGTAAAGAATCTGCCTGCAATGCAGGAGACCAGGTTCAGATGTTAGTTTCCACCTAACCTCCTATTTACTCTTCATTCCATAAGCAGTATGTCTTTGCTTTCCATTAAACTATGTATAGACTTATGAATTGTCAAATACAGCTTGACTTTACTTGACTTCTTATTTGATCAAACTCTCATTTGTGAAGTTCTCTCTTCCTTTGAGTTTTGTGACATCACTTCAGTTTGGTCTTTTCTTCTAGCAAACTTTCATCTACTTCAAGGTCACTTCTTGTCCAGTCCTTGCAAATAGTGGAGTTCACCATCCTTACTCTTCCCTCTGCATGCTACATGTCCTCTCTGGAGAATCTCCTTCATGTAGATGGTTCCCAGACCTGTCTCTGCATCCCAGACTTCTCTCCTGAGACATCTGCCCACAGTTCACTTCCATTTCAATATGCCACAGACTCTGAAGCTCAACATTCAGAAATGAGTTCAACTTCTTTTCTTGTTCTACAAACCTGCTCCCAGTCCCACAAGCCCCTTCTCACAACCATCCAACTTTACTACTCACCCCAGAAACCTGGGTTTTCTCTGCCACAAAAAAACCCCCAGGTTTCTGGGGGTGAGCAATAAAGTTGGATGTAGCATGTAGCATGCAGAGGGAAGAGTAAGGATGGTGAACGCCACCATTTGCAAGGATCGGAGGAGGAGGTGACTTTGAAGTAGATGAAATTTTGCTAGAAGAAAAGACCAAACTGAAATGATGTCACAAAACTCAAAGGAAGAGAGAACTTCACAAATGAGAGTTTGATCAAATAAGTCAAGTAAGGTCAAGCTGTATTTGACAATTCATAAGTCTATACGTAGTTTAATGGAAAGCAAAGACATACTGCTATGGAATGAAGAGTAACTGAGATGTTAGGTGGAGACTAACATCTGAACTTGGTCTCTGAAGCAGGTTTGTAGAACAGGAAAAGAAGTTGAATTCATTTCTGAATGTTGAGCTTCAGGGCCTGTGGCATATTGAAATGGAAGTAAACTGTGGGCAGATGTCTCAGGAGAGAAGTCTGGGATGCAGAGACAGGTCTGGGAACCATCTACATGAAGGAGATTCTCCAGAGAGGACACTGGTGTGAGAAGGGGCTTGTGGGATTGGGAGCAGGTTTGTAGAACAGGAAAAGAAGTTGAACTCATTTCTGAATGTTGAGTTTCAGGGCCCTTCACTCTCCTTACCCTTGCAGAAATCATCTTTTAAAACTGTAAATATAATCATTTAACACTCTACTTGCCGGGAGAAATATCAATAACCTCAGATATGCAGATGACAACACCCTTATGGCAGAAAGTGAAGAGGAACTAAAAAGCCTCTTAATGAAAGCGAAAGAGGAGTGAAAAAGTTGGCTTAAAGTTCCACATTCAGAAAATTAAGATCATGGCATGTGGTCCCATCACTTTATGGGAAATAGATGGGGAAACAGTGGAAACAGTGTCAGAATTTATTTTGCGGGGCTCCGAAATCACTGCAGATGGTGATTGCAGCCATGAAATTAAAAGATGCTTACTCCTTGGAGGGAAAGCTATGACCAACCTAGATACCATATTCAAAAGCAGAGACATTACTTTGCCAACAAAGGTTCATGGTTTCCAGTGGTCGTGTATGGATGTGAGAGTTGGACTGTGAAGAAGGCTGAGTGCCAAAGAATTGATGCTTTTGAACTGTGGTTTTGGAGAAGACTCTTGAGAGTCCCTTGGACTGCAAGGAAATCCAACCAGTCCATCCTAAGGGAGATCAATCCTGAGTGTTCGTTGGAAGGACTGGTGCTGAAACTCCAATACTTTGGCCACCTCATGTGAAGAGTTGACTCATTGGAAAAGACCCTGATGCTTGGAGGGACTGGGGGCAGGAGGAGAAGAGGATGACAAGAGGATGAGATGACTGGATGGCATCACCGACTCAATGGACATGAGTTTGGGTAAACTCCGGGAGTTGGTGATAGACAGGGCGGCCCAGCATGCTACAGTTCATGGGGTCGCAAAGAGTTGGACATGACTGACAGACTAAACTGACTGACTGACCCTCACTTCTGTCTTTCTTTCAATCCATCACCTTCTTTCTTATAAACTTTAAAACCTTGCAGTGCCCTCCCNTGAGTCTGAGTGAACTCCGGGAGTTGGTGATGGACAGGGAGGCCTGGAATGCTGCGATTCATGGGATTACAAAGTCATGCCTGAGCAACTGAACTGAACTGGACATACATACATCTCTTGGTAGAATACTTGGTACATAGAAGGACATTAAAAATATTGGCTACTGATTTCCTCCTTTCCTTTCTCTTCTTGTCTTACCACCCAGCCCACTACTGTTTTTCCCAGATTTATTTAGTATACCATTTCTACATTGAAGGTAGGTTATGGTGTGTACCTTTGTCTGCCTGCCTCTTTATTCTCCATCCTCTCCTACTCCTATTTGAGAATGGGGATGGTGCTTTTTACCTGTGTACCAACCTGGCACAGTACATGGAATAGTTAACTAAACTGAGAAAAGAAATCACGATTAAGGACTAGTCCTGAAGCAAACTGAAGATGTTTTCATTTGGGACAAAAGACTTGACAAGGGGAAGAAAGGAGCGGTAGACATTTCTAACACTTATTAACCATTTACTTATGGGCTAGAAGTTAGCTAGGTATTTCACATATGTCATTAACCACCACGCCAGTCTATTACTGTAATTCCCATCTTTTAGACTGGAAAATAAATGGAGGTCAGAAAGGTTAGTTACTTTGTAGAAAATTATAAACAAATAGTAGAACTGAAATGTTAACCCAGTCATGCCTTCTTCTCTACTGTAGTATTCTTGGTATATCAGGAGAATCCTTCATATATAGAATGTAAAGATATCCTTTTATATTTCCTACTCAAGACAACCTCTAACCCTTTTGTCAGTAGTTAAGAGACAGCTGGGATAAGATGTCTTGCCAGCCACTACAATTCTCATCTATTGATCACATACCTACAAGAGAGTGCATCTCACCATTTCTCAGTCCAGCAGTGAGTCCCAAAGCTGGAAAAGATGAGACTATGTGAGTCTGGTTAATTTTTTATTACAGTATCCATGAGAATAGGAAAAATGACATATATGCTCAGGACACACAAGTCTTCAAGCATGCAGTCTCAACAATATGCATTTAGAGAATAAAACACCTTCCATTTCCCCCCTTCTCTTTATAGCATTTATATTCCTGACTTGCATCATTTTGCTTTTTGAGTTTGGCCTACTATATGGCCATATTAATCTAGTTTATCTATTTTCTTTTCAGGCTTAAGGCAGGAGTCCCCAAATTACGGTGTGTAAGCTAGGAATTCTTTTTTTTTATTATTTTTCAATGCTTGAAAAAATGAAAAAGAGTGTAACATTTCATAGTACATCCAAATAATATGGAATGGAACTTCAGTGTTCATGATTAATTTTATTGGAAAACAGCCCCACTCATTCATTACTATATTGTATGTGGACATTTTTGCTCCAGTGACAGAGTTGGGTGGCTATGACAGAGACCTTATAGTGGGTCAGAGGCAAAGGACAAAAACCTTATTACTCACAACAAAAGCAGCAGCTAGAGATTAATGTGGGTTTGTACAGGTTTCAGCAGGTTTACTATACCCTCCGCGGGGGTCACACAAAGATCTTATCATGGATGCATGCACATGCTGTTAGCTGTATTATAGGAAAGCTTGGGAGATTCACCACTTTTATAGTACATGGAAGTAAGTCTGCTGTTTGTCCAAGGGGAGACATTACCTCATCCTTCAAGTTTGCTCACTGTAAACACAACCTAAATAACAGCCCAGCTAAAGAGTTGTCAGGACCTTGCATTCCTGTTGTGCCCTACAAAAATATATGGGGATTCTCAGGGCCTGTGGCAGATACTCTCCCATCAAGAAACTGTTAAGTATTTGGGCATTTCAAATTTTCTTGTGCTCATCTCCAATACTCTTTGAATTGATGATGCTCATTAACCCATGCATCATCACCATATTGTCATTGTGGTGGTTTATTTTTAGTCTTGTGATATTTTAGTGTTCTGTGTCAAATTAGCAGAAAATTTGTATTTTTCTAACTTGTTCTTATGATTAAATCTTCTTCATTAATTATATTCCTAAAAATCTAAGAACTCATTATTGTTCCTATTTGAAATATAACACTTCTCAAAAAAATACTGCTTTGGCATGATCTGAAAAATCTTTTTGTTATAATTTAGATTTCTCTATGCTTCTAATGCAGGAGATACAGTTTCCATCACTGGCCTGGGAACTAAGATTCCACAAGCCACATGATGTGGCCATAAAAAAAGGTATAATTTGTATCTCAATTTTGTTGCAATTCAAATCTCAATTTTGTTGCAGATCATCTTTACAGCTTCTGCTTCATTTACCATTATGTTTTGCCCAATTTTTTTCTCAGTTAAAAAAATAGATATAAAGATGACAAGAGAAAGAACCCACCTTGGTTTGGTTTCTCTCAAAAGTAGACTTGAAATAAAGATTTCAGTGTAAGTAGTTTAATTTGGGAGATGATTCTTGGAAGTATCAATAAGATGTGCAAAGTGAGTCAGAGAATTATAGTGACACTGATAGGTTATATTATCAAGGAATATCAAGAATCATTGTAGGTTGCTAAATCTATTTGGGAACTTGGAAGCAAGTGTAAATGGTGCTTCAGATGTACCCAAACTGAATGATGAGGGGTGATATTCAACATCTTCAGTCATTTTTAGATACCTTTTGGGTAAAGGGGTAGGTGTTTCTCTTCTCTGGCTATCAATGAGAGATTCCAGGAAAAAAAAAAAAAGTAAAAATAATGATAGTTGAATGTCAGCCTCAGGCAACGGGGGGTTATGGGTATGGCCCTACAATGTCTGTTAATCTTAAAAAATATTTCTAATTTATTCACTGATTTAAAAAAATGTTTCATAATGCTTTTCTAAATTGCAGTAATACTCCCAATTCAATTTTCCCTTAGTGATATCTTAAAGATAACCATTCCATTCCCATGTCACCCCACAAGACTGAGAGCAGCATGAGCACAAGAACCAGAGTGGAGGGGACAAATGACCTCAGCCAAATGTAGTTAAAATATCAGACAAAATTTAGCAAACATTATTATCATGTAGATAGATGGCCTGTTGTTTTTTAGTTGCTAAAAGAGTGTTCGACTCTTTGTGACCCCAGGGACTCTAGCCTGCCAAACTCATCTGTCCATAGGATATTCCAGGCAAGAATACTGGAATGGGCTACATTTCCTTCTCCAAGGCATTTCCCAACCCAGGACTCTAACCCACATCTATTGTCTCCTGGATTGGCAGGCAGATTCTTTACCACTGAGCCACCTGGAAAGCCCTGAATAGATGACTAAGAGTTCTCAAGTATATCTGTGAAGGATTGGCAGTTCTTAAAAAACTCCTAGATAAAGACTCTGAAGCATTTTTCACCTAATCTGAGTTCCATCAAGTTGCCCCACCTTCTGAGTTTACCTTTGCTTTTGAGACAGGCTGTGACCTAGGACTGGAGACCCTTTGCTGCAAGTGCTGCAACACTTGCACCTGGACAAATATCTCCTCCAGCAACAAAACTTAAAGAAGCTATAAGGAACTAAAAACTGCATACATGCAGTTGAGGTAAATTATGGACAACAATAGAGAAAGCCCCAAATGACCAACTGCCACTTCTGAAGAGCAGGGAGCAAAAGCAGGGTACCATGCATTCCCTCACATCCAGTACCACCAAAGAAGTGGTCAAACCAAGTAAACCACCCCTCCAGCTGACTACTACTTTCACCCCATATAAGGAACCGGTTCACTTCCCCCTGAGCAAGTGAGTAAGCAAGGGAAACTGCTGCTTGTCTTCACTTTCCCCTGCTGTAAAATGGGCCTCAGTAAAGCCTTGCATGAATTTCTTGTCTGGCCTCTGATAAATTTCTATTGATTAGTAACACTTTAACACCATGTTGTGATTGCAAGATGTTTAGTTTGATTTCTGGGAAACCTCTAGTCCAAGAAAGTGCCTATGCTGTCATGTGACCCTGTGATGCTCTAGGCTGAATTGAATTACCTCGTATTGACTTCTGGCTTCTCTGTGATGTGAAGTATCTACCCAAATATCTGCCACTAAAGTGACACTACTAACACAAACTTTAGCAACTTGTAGATTTGACAGAAGCCTTGATAGCAACATGTGGATTTACTAATGAAGAATAAAATTTAAAAAAAAATTACTTAAAACTCAGTACCAGATATAATTGTTCCTAGAGTTCATTAGACAAAAATCTACTCTCAGAGGAGCTTCCTGTGGATTAGTTTTTCTAGTTCTAAGGGCTTTTTACCATATTATTTATCCAGTTCTCTTAAGTCTCTGTTTTCATACTTTTCCTACTTCTAGATAGATCTAAAATAAGAAGAAAAGAAAAGGAAAAAACAAAAACAAAAGCTTAAACTGTTTCCTTGCCATGCTGGAGAAAGACAGTTAGCAAGATACCCTCTTTTCATTAAAGGCAGCCTTTTAACATTAAACGTAGCATTAATGAAGCCATCTTTCTCTCAAAAGTTTTCATTCAATCCAAGCTCTAGACTTTACTTCTGGGTAACCAAATAACTTTCATTCTCAAATAAGAGTATTACCCTATTCCCTGAAGTGAATTCTTTCTCTTGTTAACAGAACTAGACACACATTTCTGTAAAATCCATAAATAGTTACTTTTTCTATTTTGGATCCATCAAAAGTTTTGATATCTTGGAGTAGATAGCCTCAGATCTCTCTGACTCACTTGTGTTTATTAGGTAGACATGCCACAGACTGATGAAGAAAGTAAGAACATCACTTTTCATTAGAGAACCCAAAAATGAAGCTCAGAGTATTTAGATGAGGTCAGCAACCTTACGACCACAGTCAAGCTGGTCCCATCTATCAGCTGTGGGAAAGGGACCAACATCTTGTATTACAGGACACATCTGCTTGTGAATAAGCAATCTCCTCGAACTTCTTCAGAAAGTTCTTCTGTGTTTCTTCAGGGTTTCTCTTAGAAGGAAACTGTAACTGTGTATGTCCAGTACATCCAGAAAGTATCCAGTGCAGAGTTAAATGCAACTGTGAGATTATTTCTACTTCCTAAAATAAAGAAAAGCAGTTTTCTGAGTGAGCCCTGGGCTACTTCACATCAGGTGCCAACTGTTGATTTCTCAGGCCAATGAAGAACAGACTTGAAAAAATAAATGCTTCATGTAGCAAGGAGAAAACAGTAGACACGTCTGAATCCTTTAATTCTGAGTATCTTTAAAATGACACTGAACATGTCAACCCTTATCAGTGTTTATACTTCAATAGAGATCATAAGCTAAGGAACATTGATCATAAGTTTAAAGATATGTGAAAAAATCAAGCCCCAGGAAAATTTTTTTAAAAATATTTTTCCTATTTGCTTATGAAAATAAAATGAGGGAAAAAATTCCTTTACTTGTCTTTTGACCCTAGAAATAAAAAGACCCAATGGATTCTCTTCTCCCTCATTAGGCATTGAGATGACTCTGACCTTTTCTTGAAATCTTGTGTGAGTCTTTTACTACTAAGCTTGTGTATGTTTAATGCAAGTCTCCTCAATTTAATTATGAGAAAACCAGAGGCAGAGATCATGTTTAACTCTTCTGACAATTCAACATTTGATGTCCATATTTTGAGCAACTGAGGAGAAGGCAATGATGAGAATTCAGTGATGAGGAAGACAGTGCTCTTATGCTATTCTAGACCCTGAGCATTGGGGCAGGGAGTACAGTAGATAAGATTCCTGCTCAAATGATGCTTCCATTCCCGGTATTATTATGGAGAGCCTGGCAACTGACATATACCAAAAATTAGAGAACTGTAAGTGCTATGGAGAGTAATAGAAGAGATCAGGATAGAGAAAGGGTGTGTACGTGTGTGGATGTGTTATTTTCTTTTATTATTTACTTACTTATTTTGAGTATGCCACACAGCTTGTGGGATCTTAGTTTCCTGACCAGGGAAGCCACCCGTGCCCACTGCATTGGAAGCACAGAGTCTTAACCACTGGACTGCCAGAGAAGTCCACGTTGTCATTTTATATAAGCAGATCAGATAGATTCTCTCAGAAGGTAAGATTAAAGTTCAAATATGAACAATGGGTTCAAATCACCCACTGTTTGGAAATTTGGGCAAAGAACATTCCAAATACAGTATTGAGAGAAGAGTTGAAACAATGATCTTGACAATATCAAGGAAAAGAAATAAGCATGTTTTAGCCACAGTAAGCCCAGATGGAGAGTGGCATGAGAGGTGAAGCAGGAGTCAGATATGCCTGGCTTTGTAGGCTTGCCAGGGGTATAAGTCAATCTCATCATATCTGTGGCCAAGTTTTTTTTTCCTCAAACCTCCTTCCCTGCCTTCTTTTTCTAAAAAAATACCAATATCAGTATTTTATCAGTTATACTTCTACAGTAGTAATAGTGACATATTGTACTTGCATATATCACATTTTATCCAGGGACTCTGACATCATTGCATCAAGCACCGTGGTATTGGAAGCTCAAGATTCCATAGCATGTGATGTCTACATAGTTATAGCATAGAAAATATAGATTGCCAGTAGTAGGCTCAAAGAGACAAGTTTCTATTTCTTGTGGTTTCTAATTTTCTGAATTTCCAAAATTTCCACTTGTATCTTAACATACCTATAACACTGCTGCATTGTACTGTACCCAGTTGCTCAGTTGTGTCCGACCCTCTGTGATCCCATAGACTGATGCCCACTAGGCTTCTCTGTCTGTGGGATTTTCCAAGCAAGAATACTGGAGTGGGTTTCCATTTCCTTCTCTGGGGGATTTTCCTAACCCAGGGATCAAACATGTGTCTGCTTCATAGCAGATGGATTCTTTACTACTGCACCATCTGGGAAGCCCTATGTGTACAACATTGACTACAGGTAAAAATCTCCCATGTGTTGTTAATTCTACTTACCCATCACCTCAAACTCCCTTCACACTGAGAAACACAGCAATGAAACAGGAGAGATGGAATAAACATGATGATCAGATTGTCTGGTGCTGCTTACCTTGTTTTTTTTTTTTTTTTTTTTATGTCCTTTCTGGTTAAGAGCAAACACATATTAAGGAAAAATTTGCCTGGACTTGTGATGTGAGTCTGCCAATGTCCAAATCCAGTGATTTTTCCACTGAACCTCTGGGAAGATCATGGTGCCTGTATTTAGATAATAAAATAGTAGCACACAAAGGAAGCTCTGAGGACCTTGGCATTGGTCCTGGAGTATATCACTCTAAAATAGAAGTCTTTCTGAAATGATATCTGGTTCAGTATGACCTAGAGCCAGTTTTAACTGTACTCATGAGAGGATATGAAAACAAAATCAGCCACAGAGGTAGGCAGAGTTCAAAGGAGATTAAGTAAAAAGTGAACAAGCCATCCTCTTCCTTCTCTGCCTCCTATGTGTTCACTTGGCACAAGCTGATGTCCTCACATGGCCTTTGGATACAGAGAATGGAGGTTTTCTTTTGAGTGTTTGGTTTCATTTACATGTTTGAACTCTCAGCTGACACAATTTCGAGAGTGTGGGAAAAATGAAGTCACATTTCATTAAAAATAATGAAAAGGGCATTTGGACTCTCAGAGTATCTACTGTGGTTTGAGGTAGTTATGCAGCATTTAATCACAGTGTTTATCTTTCATATCTATATGTTTATTGAAAAGTAAAAGAAAAATAGAATTCATGTTTTCTAGGCATATTAGAATATAAGGTTATTTTTTCTGCCTTTTACACAACTGTTTTTAAAAAGTGGTATTTATATTATTCCTAAAATAAAAAAAAAGAAGGAAGAGCATTTCCTTTTCTTATCAGATTCACATTGCTACAATACTAAAACCTTTTGCCAGTGGCCTTTCAAGGCACTTGCTTCTAATTCGATTTTTATTAATGTTTGGCAAAAATGAGAGTTGGAGGCTTATATCTTTTTATTACAAATATCCTTCAATTTAGGATATGCCCTGGGAACTCTAATGCTGCAGGTAGGAGATTGCTAAATAATCATCAAAATTGGATCCGACAAAACCATTTAGCAGTGCTCAGTCTACCAGGCCTCAATGGTATATTTTTTCCTTTTTCTCAGCAAGTTCTTTGCATGTCTGGTCTGCTTTTCCTTGATGAGAGCAATTATGCTCTTATAGCTAAGTGAGGGAGCTAATTTCAGCCAACAATTCACGACTGTATTTTTGCAGTACTGAAAGCTGCTTTTCAGAAGTAATTTGCAGTACATGCTATGGGCCTCCTACCATCCACATAAATGACTTAAAATTATATTTTGGACTTTTGTTTCCACTGCTTTTATGATTTCCTGGAGTTGGGGACTATGAAGGAGAATCCCATAGGCAAATAGATTAAAAGAAATGTACTGTTCTTTTCAAGGTTGACTATCACTTGGGGTCTCTTGCAGTATTTTTCGTGGCCACAAGCATGCTGGTCCCCAAATGTGTTTTTTATCTTGAAAACTACCCAACGTTTATGACAAATTCTTTTTTTTTCCTAACACCCAGAAAAGGCTAAGATTTCACTAAAGACTTAAGGAAGAACACCAACAGAGAACAAAATATGAGAATAAAAAGGAAAATTCATGCAGTATCATGTTGCTAGATCACTACAAATAGAACTCTGAATTTACCTCATACTGCTATGACCCCACTCTACTTCCTGTTTGTAAGAGAAATATCATCCAAGGATGGTTTCTAGTTTTAATTCCTTTCTGGAAGCCACACCACTTTGAGGGTTGTCTTACACACATACTCAGTTTTTAAAAAAAAAAAAGCAACACAGAGATTAAGAAGAACACATTTAACATTACCCACCCCCAACCAAAAACAGTCCTTGTTCTTCTAGGGCCCATCAAAATATGAAGACTTTCTAGCCACAGATGTGATCTGTGTCTGCTCATAGGGAAAAATCAAATATCATTTCCTTTCATTTGAGGAAACAGGTTTTTCTTGGAAACCTATTGGATTAGGTTGGCGTCCAGACTATGAGGATAATTGAGGTGAGTCTATTAACTTTTTCTGAAAACATATGGATGCATATTTTATACATGGAAAATTAAAAATCAAGTGTGTGATACCTGAATGCATGTGTGGGGTGTGTTATGTGTTTGTGCAGATGGGAATAGAATGTGGGGAATAAGAGTCTGGGATGGGAAAACTGAAGATAATTCAAAGATCATGTAACAATAACACAGACAGAGATGTCAAATTTTGAGAGTCACTGTGAAAATACTATCTAAGCCTGTGGTTTTGAAACTTTAGTGTACATTGGGGTCCCCTGGAGGCCTTGTTCAAATACAGATTGCTGTTCCCTATTCCAGAATCTCTGATTCAGAATTTCTCAACTGGGGCCTGAGAATTGGCATTTCCAAGTTGCCAGATGATGCTGGTACTGCTGATCAGAGGACAACACTTTGAGAACCACATGGGTATAAGCCACATTTCCTTGCCTAGTTTATACATAGTATTGTGTGTTCAGTCACCTCAGTTCTGTCCACCTGAGACCCTATGGACTAAAGCCCAGCGGGTTCTGTGAGATTTTCTCACCGAGATTATTGGAGTAGGTTTCTAGTCCCTCCTCCAGGGGATCTTCCCGACCAAGGGATCAAACCCAAGTCTCCTGTGTCTCCTGTCTTGCAGGTGAATTCTTCATTGCTGAGCCACCTTGGAAGCCCATATAGATAACACTGGATCTTAGCAAAAATGTGATGAGCATCCGTTCTTCTACCTGCCTTGTCTTATGCTATTATCTTACCTGTTTCTTCCTCTACTAACAAATATCTTCCTTCTTGCTTAACAAATGCAATTTGTCCCCTAGAGACTGTTTCACCAGAGTGTTCTCTGTTCTTAATATGTACATTATACTGCCACTGGTCATATATTACTTCAAGTACTTTGGGAAAATACTTCCAGTTTTAAGTACATCAATTAATGAGTTTAAAATGAAAAAATGTTCTTGAATGGATGTGGGCTGATACCCTCATCCTACCTAGTTGACAAAAGGCAGAATACTGCAAGGTAGAAATGGAAATGTGAGTGAAGGAGCTAGTTTGGGACCACATTTCCCTTTCTGAAGTTTCCCAAATCCTCCCTGGTATCTGACTGTATCTTTTGCCTCCAAGTAATGCTAGTCTTCATGCAGAGTGACAGAGATGGCTGGCAGTTATTCCTGTTGGCATAAAGGTGGCCATTTAGAGTTTCTCTTATTGCCCTCATTTTTTATTTATTTATAGAGAAAGTTAGCTTTGCTAAAGCAATGGCTAGAGACATCCCAATTCACCCTTTCCTTCCTTGGAGGACCTCCCTCTGAAGCATGATGGAGGCAGCCATGGAGATGCTTCTCAGATGCCCTTCAAGAGAGAACTGGCTGTGAGCCATGTGGTGTGCTGACAGTGGGTACTGAACCCATGGGATCTGTCTGAACATCATTCCCACCTAGGGTGCATTCTCCCCTGGTGCTCCTAGCACATGGCTACATGGCTGAGCACAGGAGGGTACTTAGGCCAAGACATTTCTGTCTCAGTATCTGCTAACTGTTCTAAGAGGTAGCTGTGCACTAGGCCCCCAACTGCCTGGCTTGCTGAGATTCTCAGAACTGCTCTTTTGTCTGGGGCCCTTCCTCTTGGGTCTCCATCTCCCTTCACAGGTGTAAAGACTTTTCATGGCAATCTGAAGACTTCCCTTCCTACTCTTCTTTCTCCTCTACTTTCAAAGGCATTTCCTCAAGAAATCTCTTCAGTCCACATCTATCTTGGTATCTTGGACTGCACTGATGCCATTGCTGAGTCTGGTCCCACTTTTCAGAATCATATTCAAACTGCTTATCCAGGCCACCTATCCTGTCCAGAAATTTTTCTCTCCTGCTCCACTCATTTCCCATAATCAGCCCTGAAACCTTGCTCCTCAATCATACATACACTGAAAGTTCTGACCCTGGACTAGGTTTCAATTTTTCCACATGACAAACTCTGATTATGTTAACACAAGAAAGTAAGGAAGCTCTTAGCAGATATAGGCAGATTGTTGCATTAGCCAGAGGAGCCTGTAGTCCCAATTCTCAAACAGACGTTTTATGTCTGCCTCTCTCCTGACACTAATTCTAGTGGATGGCAAGTAAAAACGTGTGGAGGCATTTTTAGTTGTCAGATTAATTGGGGAGCACCAGTGCTGCTTCACATGCATGGTCAGAAATCCCACATGGGCTGCAAAGTCCAGGACAGCCCCTGTATCAAAGAATTGATTTATTCATAGGTTCTAGGAATGCATTACCTAAGAGATCTTGAAACTGGTTATTTTAGCTTAACTGGATCTTAACATTTTTACCTATAAAAAAGAAAATATTAAAAATATATTCCCTTATCATATTGCCTTAATCTTGTTGTGCTCAGTTGCGCAATCGGATCTGACTCTTTGCGGCCCATGGGCTGAAGACTGCTAGGCTTTACTCTGGGAGATCTTCTGGAGCCGAGGTTGAACCAGTGTCTCTTGCATCTCCTGCATTGGCAGGTGGGTTCTTTACCATTATCGCCACCTCCCACTGCCTAGTACATATCTCAATTAATAATATTGTCTTGTATTTTTTTCTTCTTTTCTCTTACTGATCTCATAGGTTGTTTGGAGGATCAGATGAAATAATACATGTAAACTATTGTGTAAATAATAATGTTTTACCCATGTGTATTGTATTTAAAATATGGATAGCAGGCTATTTAGTATAATTTTATTTTAGAGATGAGTTAATCAAATCAACATACTTCTGGTACTTTTCTCTAACTCAAAATTTAACTTATAAAAGATCCTTTTAAAAACAAGTTTCATTTATGAACCTCAGTATAGGCTGTCTAAGCCTCACTTGGACAAATTTTGCCCTGGATTTGCTGGATATCGATGGTATCTTCACTCCAAGCCCAGCCCTGAAATTCAAGGGCATGCCAAGGCTGTCCTGATGAATGTATTGTAAACAGAAAAGGTTAATGTATTCAGGTTCCTGTTTAACTGAAAGTCCCCAAGGAACGAGTAATCGTTAGTAGGAGGAGGGAAGAGAAATATAGGAAGCAGCTGGGTGAGGTGACTTCGTCCTATTCTCGCTTGCCCTCACCCTCTTTTATCCACTTAGGAATCTGCTTTTCAGTAACTTTCTTTCTCAGAATCACCTATTGTGTGTTGTACCTTGTATGGGAACACTGGTCATGGTCACTATCTGCTTTCAGACTCAGTGGACTTTTAAAGTTATCAGAACTATTGTGTCTTCACTGTGATAATAAGATACTAAGTTGGACTATCAAGAGAATACTTCCTGGAATATACTGGATGCTCAGTAAATTTAGGAAAAATATAATTGCATGCCAGTGCTCTCTTCAGGGGTAATTTGACTTTTCAAATTTCCTTATTCTCTGTCACTCCCTTGCCAGATGAGAAGTGTGTGTATGTGTGTGCGTATGTGTGTGGGGGGGTGTGTGTATGAGAGAGAGAGGAAGGAAGGGAGAGATGAGAAGGGTATTATTTATACACTAAGGAGAAAATAAGCCTTTTAGAGATATTGGTATGAATGACTTACTGATTATACATTTTTGCCCACTGTATATCAGACAACATAGTATTTCATGGTCAAGCTCTATCTGATCAACACAAAAGCTTCATTAATAAGGGCTCTTTGATGACAATGAAAAGACTACTTGAAAATAACTAGACTCACCCCACAGAATTTGAATGATAAATTATATATTTAAATTTGCCATATTACATAAGTATGAAACTATATCTACCAAGGAACTACTCACTTGAACAATATTTGTTGCCATGGATGATTGGTGTAACTATAACCAAGTACAGCTAAGAAAGCATCTCTACTTTGGCTTATTTGAATGTTTTTTTTTTTTTGCCCCAGGCCATTAACTTTTCCTTGCCTGATGCTGTTCTTGTTCCATGCACATGGTGGGGGGGGGGGGGTGTGGGGGCGGGTGGTGGAGAGCTNCTAAGAAAGCATCTCTACTTTGGCTTATTTGAATGTTTTTTTTTTTTGCCCCAGGCCATTAACTTTTCCTTGCCTGATGCTGTTCTTGTTCCATGCACATGGTGGGGGTGGGTGGGTGTGGGTGCGGGTGGTGGAGAGCTGGTAAGTGTATCATTTAAGGAGATCATCTTCACCAGTGGTTTGGTGCACTGGCTCTAGAGCCTGATGCTTCTGTTTAAATTCCAGCTTTGTCATTAACAAGCTGTATGACCCTGGGGAAATTCCTTTACCTGTTTATGCTGAGGTTTCCTTATCTGCAAAGAGAGAATGATAACAGGACCCATGTAGGGTCATCATAAAGATTAAACTGAGTTAAAAATGACAAAATGGCATTCTCCCAAATCATGGGAAGGGTGATGGGAGGGGGGTTCAGGGTTGGGAACTCATGTACACCTGTTGTGGATTCATGTCAATGTAAGGCAAAAACAATACAGTATTGTAAAGTAAAAAATTAAAATTTTTAAAAAATGACAAAGTGGGAGTAGTATCTATAAAAATTAAATGATCCACGAGTTTTACTAATTGTTTCATTGATTGCTATTTATGTTTGAAACCTATCTGTTTTATACAGTTGAATGATACTTGAATCTCAGAGCATGCATCCTCATTTGTCAGGTTCTGAAACTTTCTGGCTATCCTGTGTATGACCCTGCAAGGGTCTTCTCTTAAGCTGTGTCCTCTATGTTCTCTGCCTCATCTGTTCTGATTCTCTCTCTCACTCTCTCTTCCTTCTCTTCTTTAGTCTGACTTGCGACACAGTGGTGAAAAGAAGATTATATTATTTTCGGGATTTGGGTATGAAAGAAAGCACATCTGAGTTTAGTCCAACCAGAAAAATTCTCCCCTTTTTGCTTTGTCTCAAAATATAAAAAACAAAAGCCTACAACAAGCAAAAAATGAACAGACCTATTATCATCTTTCCTAACTTTGACAAATAAAGGATTGCAGCCTGAGCACTTCCTGATCCTCTTTGAAGTGAAGAAGTGAAGTCGCTCAGTTGTGTCCAACTCTTTGCGACTCCTTGAACTGCAGCCTACCAGGCTCTTCTGTTCATGGGATTTTCCAGGCAATAGTACTGGAGTGGATTGCCATTTCCTTCTCCAGCAGATCTTCCCAATCCAGGGATCGAACCCAGGTCTCCCACATTGTAGACAGACGCTTTACCGTCTGAGCCACCAGGGAAGTCCGCAAGATTTATATTAGTCTGCATAGAGTATCAAACCTAAGGCAAAGTGGTTGTCTAAGGAGGCTTTACAAATAGCTGAGGAAAGAAGAGAAGCACAAAGTAATGGAGAAAGGAAAAGATATACCCTACTGAATGCAGAGTTTCAGAGAACAGCAAGGAGAGCTAAGAAAGCTTTCTTAAATGAACAGTCAAACAAATAGAGAAAAGCAATACAGTGGGAAAATTGAAGAGATCAAGGAAACATTTCATACAAGGATGGGCATGATGAAAGACAGAAACAGTAAGGACGTAACAGAAGCAGAAGAGATTAAGAAGTGGTAGTAAGAATGCACAGAAGACCTAGGGATAAAAAAAAAAAAAAAAGCAATGACTGTGATAACCATGATGGTTTGATACCTCACTAGAGCCATACATCCTGGAGTGTGAAGTCAAGTGGGCCTTAGGAAGCATTACTGCAAGAAAAGCTAGTGGAGCTGAGGGAATTCCAGCTGAACTATTTAAAATCCTAAAAGATGATGCTGTTAAAGTGCTGAACTCAATATGTCAGCAAATTTGGAAAACTCAGCCATGGCCACAGGACTGAAAAATGTCAGTTTTCATTCCAGTCCCAAAGAAGGGCAATGCCAAAGAATGTCCAAACTACAGGACAATTGTACTTATTTAGCATGCTGGTAAGGTTATGTTAAAAATCCTTCAATCCAGGCTTCAACAGTATGTGAACCAAGAACTTCCAGATGTACAACTGGGTTTAGAAAAGACAGAGGAGCCAGAGTCTACATTTTCAACATTCATCGGATCATAGAAAAAGCAAAGAAATACCAGAAAAAAAAATCTATTTCTGTTCCATAGACTATGCTAAAGCTTTTGACTAAGTGGATCACAACAAATTGTAGAAAATGATTAAAAAGATGGTAGTACCAGACCATCTTACCTGTCTCCTGAAAAACCTATATGCAAGTTAAGAAGAAGCAGTTAGAACTGGACATGGAACAATGGACTGGTTCAAAATTTGGAAAGGGGTTCAACAAGGCTATATATTATCATCCTGTTTATTTAACTTATATGGAGAAAATATCATGTGAAATTGAAAGGCTGGGTGAATCACAAGGTAGAACCAAGATTGTTGTAGAAATAGCAACAAACTCACATATGCAGATGATACCATTCTAAAGGCAGAAAGTGAAGAGGAACTTTAAAGAGCCTCTTGATGAAGGTGAAAGAGAAGAGTGAAAAAGCTAGGTTAAAACTCAACATTCAAAAACTAAGATCATGGCATCTGGCCCCATCACTTCATGGAAAATAGAAGTGTGAAAAGTGGAAGAAGTGACAGATTTTATTTGCTTGGACTCCAGAGTTACTGGGGATGGTGACTGCAGTCATGAAATTAAAAGATGGTTGCTTCTTGGAAGGAAAGCTAAGACAAACTTATACAGCATAATAAAAGGCAAAGAACTCACTTTGCTGACAAAGGTCTGTATAGTGAAAGCTATGGTTTTTCAAGTAGTCATGTATAGATGTGAGAGTTGGACCATGAAGGATGCTGAGTGCCAAAAAATTGATACTTTTGGATTGTGGTAACAGAGAAGACTTTTGAGAGCCCCTCCTTGGACTGTAAGGAGATCACATCACTCAATCCTAAAGGAAATCAGCCCTGAATATTCATTGGATGGGCTGACGTTGAAGCTGAAGCTCCAATACTTTGGCCACCTGATGCAAAGTGCTGACTCATTGGAAAAGGCCACGGTGCTGGGAAAGATTGAAGGCAACGGAAAAGAGGAAAACAGAAGATGAGATAGTTAGAGAGTATCACTGCTGCTGCTGCTAAGTCTCTTCAGCCATGTCCGACTTGGTGCGACCCCATAGATGGCAGCCCACCAGGCTACCTCGTCCCTGGGATTCTCCAGGCAGGAATGCTGGAGTAGGTTACCATTTCCTTCTCCAATGCATGAAAGTGAAAAGTGAAAGTGAAAGTGAAGTCGCCTAGTCATGTCCAACTCCTAGTGACCCCATGGACTGTAGCCTACCAGGCTCCTCTGTTCATGGGATTTTCCAGGCAAGAATACTGAAGTGGGTTGCCATTACTTTCTCTGTAGATAGCATCACTGACTCAATGGAAATGAATTAGAACAAACTCCGGGAGATAGTGAAGGACAGGGAAGCCTGGAGTGCTACAGTCCATAAGGTTGCAAAGAGTCAACAGAACAACAGTAATAGCATATGAATTAAGTCTCTTTTGTATTTGGTTGGGGTAGGCAGTCTCTAAAACAGTCCCCAGTAATACATACTTTGTAATTCTTACTGCTGTGAAACCCCTTCTCTGAAGGGGTGGATGTAGAGATTGAGTGTGGGCTGGATGTAGAGATTGATTCAAAAAAATAACATTTGATCAAAATAAAGAGATGCCACATACAAGATTAGATTATGATAGACTCAGGCTTCTATTTCACTCATTCTCACTTGCTCTCCACTTGCTCTGATGGAAGCCAGCTGCCGTGTTGTAAAACACCTAATGAAGAGGCCCTTGACCTTCAGTCAACAACCAGAAAGAACTGAGTTTCTTGGTCCTACAGTCTTCAAAAAAGTGAATCCTGCTAACAACCCAAGAGTGAGCTTTGACGCAAATTCTCCAGTTGAAATGCAAGATGGCCACTTCATGTGTCTGATGCTGGGAGGGATTGGGGGCAGGAGGAAAAGGGGATGACAGAGGATGAGATGGCTGGATGGCATCACTAACTCAATGGACGTGAGTTTGAGTGAACTCTGGGAGTTGGTGATGGACAAGGAGACCTGGCATGCTGCGATTCATAGGGTCACAAAGAGTCAGACACGACTGAACGACTGAACTGAATTGAATAACTAGTGATATTGGACATCTTTTCATGTGCCTATTGCCCATCTGTATGAATGCTTTGGAGAAATAATGCCATTTGCTGCAACATGAATTAAACTAGAGATTATCATACTAAGTGAAATAAATCAGAAAGACAAACACCATATAATATCACTTATATGTGGAATCTAAAATATGCCACAAATGAACCTATCTACAAAGCAGAAACAGAGCTGTGGTTGCCAAGAGTGAGGGAGGGAGAGTGATGGACTGGGAGATTGGGGTTAACAGATGCAAATTATTATATTTAGAATGGATAAAGAACCAGGCCCTAATGTATAGTACATGGAATTATATTCAATATCCTATGGTAAAACATAATGAAAATGTTATATATATTATATATAACTGAGCCACTTAGCTGTAGAGCAGAGATTGACACAACATTGTAAGTCAACTTTACTTAAATTTTAAAAAAGCAATAACAAAACAAAAACATGTAAGTATAAAGTATACGGTTCAGAAGAAATACTTTTACTATACCCTGTACTGATCAGATCACATTAGGAATATTGAATTTGAATCTGAAAACCATATAAGACTGTTAAATACTGGTAATAAATTTTTACAATCAGAGCAGTGTTACAAGACAAAGGGCTGTCTTGGATGGCTTTGAAGTCTTGTTGGCAAATCTGCCCACTTAACCCCCAGGAGTCCTCTATCTAAAATAAATTATTAATAGAATCAGGTAGCACTGAGGAAAATGCATTGGTTCATAAACACACATTTCCACTGTTTCACCATCTATTTCCAGAAATGCAAATCAAAAGTACAACAGGGTACTATGTCATGTCAGTGAGAATGACCATCATTATAAAGTCTACAAATAACAAATGCTGCAGAAGGTGTGGAGAAAAGGGAATCTTCCTACACTGTTGGTGGGAAAGTAAGTTGGTATAGCCACTATAGAAAACAGTATGGAGGTTCCTCAGAAAACTAAAAGTATAACTGCCATATGATTGAGCAGTCTCACTGTGGGAATATATCCAGATGAAACTATAATTCAAAAAGATACATACACCCCTGTGTTCATAGCAGCACTATTCAGAATTGCCAAGATACAGAAACAATCTAAATGTCCATAGACAAATGAGTGGATAAAGAAGATGTGTACATATGTACAGTGGACTACTATTCAGCTGTACTTATAATTTTAAAGAGTTAGATATATTTTGATTCCCATTGATTTGCCATCAATACTTTGTGATTTTTCCATTGGTGTCCAAGTTATTCTAGTTCTGTATTTTATTATTGATATCCAATTGTATTCTATGGATTTGAGTATAATTATAACCAAACATGTAGAATTATAAAATCAATAAAAATTTTAAAGTTGTATTTGGAGTGAAAATATAAAGCTTTAAAAAACTGATACAAAACCCAACCACACAGCTTATTCTGAACTTCCTGGTAGTTAAGAAAAGAAGGGATTCTAGGATTCTAGAAGTGGTTCAGCTCAGAACTCAAGAATAACTCTATCTATAGAGTTCCCAGTTGATTCTCAGTCAGTTCTGTCTGAATATTAAGAAATGTATTGACTATTAGCACAAATTAGTTTTTGACAACTTTAAGAAAAAGAGAACAGGCCCCATCAGGAGACGGAGGATAGGGAAGGTTAGTGTTGATATTGAGTGAAGTGGCAGTCTAGGAGGCTAGGCTCTGTGGGAGGAGGGGTGGAGGCCACATGTCTTTTGCTTGCACAGATGGTAGCTGAGTGATAATATCTAAAAAGGTAATAGAGAATGGCAGTTTTTGTACAACAAATTTTAATATTCAGACATCTCATTGACACATTCTGATTTTTCACTTGGTCTCAGTTGCTAGTGGAGAGACATCCCCGGTAGACCAGAAGCTAAGACTTTTTGCTCCTAATACAGGATCATAGGTATAAACCCTGGTTAAGGAATTGGATCCCACATGCTGCAACTAGAAATCGGCATGCCACAACTAAAGATCCTGCATGCTACAACGAAGATTACAGATTCTACAGATTCTGAGTGCTGCAACTAAGATCTCACATAGCCAAATGAATAAGTTACTTAGTAAAAAAAAAAAAAAGGAAAAACAAAAGATTGATTGAATCTATTTATTTGGATGATTCATGAATATTTTCCTCATTGAATCTACTTTGAGAGCTAATTTCATTATTGTCTTGGAGAATTAGAACAACCACCGTCTTATATTTTATCTTTAAAGCATCTGAGAAATATTCTTAATTTTGCCATATCATTCCTTACTCTCTGTCACCAGACATTTTGAAGTTGATGTAAATTTGATCTTGTAACTCATCCATTACTCCTGTGGCTGATGGTGACAACTGTCATTAGTTTAATGATAATAGTTATCAATTGCCATAATTAAGGTGATCACTTAAGGAGGCTGGATGTATCACTACTTTACATCAAATTAGGAGATGTCGTGGCTGGGCACACAACATCACCCATTACACTTGAATATGAGTCAATGAATTAAATGCTTCTCAATAAAACAGCAGTGTATGCCTTCAGGATTTATCATTTTCAGAGGGATCTTAAATAACATCGTAAAGTAAGACTCTCCCCTGCTCTAATGTTGGCCATTATGGTCAAATGCAAGCTCCCGTATATCATTCATGTCATGCGGGCAACTTCACAACTTTGATGCTTTATGTGTATGGCTACAGAATATGAAGACATTTTCAGGCCTGGCTGAATTGCTCCCCTCTCACTCCCTTGAACCTTTTCAAGAACTGATCTTTCTTTCTACTGGCCTGCTGAAACTTTCCTCCTATAACACTTTGAACAATCTCTTCCAATAGATGCTCTTTTTAAATTGATAAAGCCCTTTAGAAACACTGTCATAAAAAGAATCAGAATTCAGTTATTTTTATTTTCTCCTGAAATTTTCTTCGAACATATGTCAAGCATATCTTGACTTGATTGTCTTTAACTGAGTGCTTGTTGGATGTTTCCTATAGAAATAATTTCAATAGCTCCTGGAAACCAGTATCCATGCCACTTATATTGTATCTCTACTAACTCTAGCACTAATTTCTCTCATTATGTTTTAATTTTTCAAATCTCAGAACCAATCACAGGATGATTCTCTCAACATATTTTGATGAGAAGTTGGAATGAGATGGATGGCTTTGCTTCTTTATTGAAATACTCCAGGGGTGACAGCATAGAGTTTATTGGTACCAACTATCTGCATAGATCCAGTGCTCAAACTTATTAAAATAGAATTAACTTCATCAGAATTTTTCTTGGAATGCAATGTGCCTTTCTTAAATTCCATTTAGCCATTTCCTGATTTATTTAAACACTTGTTCATTCATTTATTTGGCATTTAACAAGGATTTATTGAATTCCTTCTATGTACCAGATGATGTAGAGGAAGTATAGAGTTCAGTTAGATTAGTCCGTGTTGTAGAAATTTGTAATTCCTCTGGGTTGATTACTTTCAGGCAAGGGAAGTAGTCATTTGTACTGATAGCTATAATATATTGTAATGTGTACTATCTTAGAGGCCAGTTAGTTACTGTAAATACACAGACCACACGCAAAGATTAATGCTGCATACGAACCTCAAGAAATAATTCAAAGAAGTGATAATCATTTATTTTGAATGTTAGTGAAACAGTGAGTTTTCCAGATAGATGAAGTTACAAAGAGTTCACCATGTTTGGGAAAATAAATGGAGTGTGGGGGAATTTAGACATACAATGCATCCAGAAGAGAGGAAATGTTCAGTGCATGGCTCAGAAAGGAGGCTGGGACCAGTGAAGCAAGGGTCCTACAGGTTGTACTGAGTCACTTAAGAGGTGATCCTACAGGCACTTTACCTTCAGAGTACAGCATTTTTGTCTATGCATGAGTTCATTGGTTCTCTTGAAACAAAGTACTATAGAATTGTTAGCTTGAAAAAGTTATATGTTTTAAAAAAATATATGTACCAAGTTTGCTGTATTTTTCTGTAATAGGTATTTTCAGTAGTATTTTATCTAGATGAATTAAAAAAAACAAGCTAAAATACAACCCTTAAAAAAGATGTTTTAAAGCTGAAAGTAAAACTAATTCTTTCAACATGGAAAAGATTAAAAAAATGAAAATATTTTCATTGTCATGTGATTTTTATATCTAAAAAAAATATATATATATATATAAAATATATATATGCACAAACTATACTTTTTTTTTCAAAACTGCCCTCTCAGAAAATTTGGAAATAGAATTTTCTACCTATGTAAAAGTAATAGAAGTGTTCAAGTTTTTTCAACAACTAAGTATAATAAGGGAAATTTGCCTAGTGAATTTCAATAGCAACAAGAAGCTTGAATAATAGGTGGAAAAGATTGTAAAATGTGGTTCATGATATGAACAATTGAACCAGTTTTTGAACTTAATTCTTCCTTTTTGTCATGAAGTAAATTTTCAGATGTGCAATCATTAAAATCAAATATCACAATATATTGGGCTTAGAACTGTATATTAAATTTGAAATAGTTTACTAGGTTAAATGAAAATTTTCAGACAATAAATCATTTATAATCATATATATTATTCAAGATTATATATGTATATGAATCATGTTCTATTAGTAACAAGTTTTTAGTTTTAAAAAGTGAATCCATAATATGTTTCTTTTAAAATATCAATTCTGAGGTAATATTTTAACTGAGGTAATAAATATGTTATGTAAAATAAGGTAAACATACAAATGAGATAATTCTAATATGTAGTGAATGGCTTAAAATTTATAAATCAACATGTGTCTGAATATGTATATAAATTTAAATCATTATGTGTATGAATTCTGGGTATTCATGGCAACAATCTTGCATAAATAGACCAGTATAAATAAAAATGTTTGGATGTGTTTCTGTGGAGGATAGGAACGATCTGTGTTTCTTACAAAGGATCTGGCGCAGACTAAGATAAAATGTAACCTCTGATCCATGAAATACTCTATCCCTTGGTCCATAAGTGACTTAATTCCTTTTTTAAGTTTTTAAGATATATAATTATATATTTTTAAAATGTTATAATTATTTCTCAAACCTGCCACCCCAAGCAAATGCTAGGACCTTGACAATAACCTGCATTGAATCATACTCCTTCTACCACTCTGACTCCTCACACCCATGGGGTTCACATCCTAAATCTTGGCTTTATCTTTCCCATATTTTCTTTGCAATGTGGTTTTATTTTAAATTATATTTTAATTTCAGAATTCAACATTTTCTTTCTTTGTTTTGAATTTTAGAAACAAGATATCACAATTATGATTTCTTTGGGGATTTACTTTTTCTCATTACATTGTACCACCAAAGTCCATATCACTGCATGCCTCTGTAGTTCATTTCCTTTGACTGCAGAAATATTACATTGCTGGATATGCCAGTTTTTAATTTATTCTCTCAATAATAGGAATTTATGCAATGTTAGGTTTCTTCTATGGTGATCAGTAACTCTAAAGACATTTGTGTACATGTTTCCTGATTAACTTAGCAAGCATTTCTCTAGAATACATATAATGTTGGATTAGAGCATTTTTGAAGAATCCATTTTAGGAAGTGTGGTGGGTGAACCTATTGCTCTATCAGGGATTTTCCCACAAGAGATTTCAGACAAGATTTATATGTTTTGGACAATTAATTCTGGTAGCAATGTTAGGGGTGATATACACGGAAACAGAAATTGGGAGGTTCTGAGGGGATCAAGCTGGTTTTAGAAAAGGCAGAGGAATCAGAGATCAAATAACCAACATCCGCTGGATCATGGAAAAAAACAAGAGAGTTCCAGAAAAGCATCTATTTCTGCTTTATTGACTATGCCAAAGCCTTTGATTGTGTGGATCACAAGAAACTGTGGAAAATTCTGAAAGAGATGAGAATACCAGAACACCTAACCTGCCTCTTGAGAAATCTGTATGCAGGTCAGGAAGCAACAGTTAGAACTGGACATGGAACAACAGACTGGTTCCAAATAGGAAAAGGAGTACATCAAGGCTGTATATTATAACCCTGCTTATTTAACTTCTATGCAGAATAGATCACGAGAAACGCTGGACTGGAAGAAACACAAGCTGGAATCAAGATTGCTTGGAGATATATCAATAACCTCAGATATGCAGATGACACCACCCTTATGGCAGAAAGTGAAGAGGAGCTAAAAAGCTTCTTGATGAAAGTGAAAGAGGAGAGTGAAAAAGTTGGCTTAAAGCTCAACATTCAGAAAACGAAGTTCATGGCATCTGGTCCCATCACCTCATGGGAAATAGATGGGGAAACAGTGGAAACAGTGTCAGACTTTATTTTTGGCAGCTCCAAAATCACTGCAGATGGTGACTGCAGCCATGAAATTAAAAGACACTTACTCCTTGGAAGAAAAGTTATGACCAACCTAGATAGCATATTCAAAAGCAGAGACATTACTTTGCCTACTAAGATCCATCTAGTCAAGGCTATGGTTTTTCCAGTGGTCATGTATGGATGTGAGAGTTGGACTGTGAAGAAGGCTGAGCACTGAAGAACTGATGCTTTAGAACTGTGGTGTTGGAGAAGACTCTTGAGAGTCCCTTGGACTGCAAGGAGATTCAACCAGTCCATTCTGAAAGAGATCAACCCTGGGATTTGTTTGGAAGGAATGATGCTAAAGCTGAAACTCCAATACTTTGGCCACCTCATG
>SJYW01025724.1:210990-225289 GCA_006410735.1 Raphicerus campestris | reverse complement strand
AGTCCCTTGGACTGCAAGGAGATTCAACCAGTCCATTCTGAAAGAGATCAACCCTGGGATTTGTTTGGAAGGAATGATGCTAAAGCTGAAACTCCAATACTTTGGCCACCTCATGTGAAGAGTTGACTCACTGAAAATACTCTGATGCTGGGAGGGATTGGGGGCAGGAGGAGAAGGGGACAACAGAGGATGAGATGGCTGGATGGCATCATGGACTCGATGGACGTGAGTCTGAGTGAACCCCAGGAGTTGGTCATGGACAGGGAGGCCTGGTGTGGTGCGATTCATGGGGTCGCAAAGAGTCTGACACGACTGAGCGACTGAACTGAACTGATTGATTGCGTGTTTCTCTTTGTTATGGTTCTAAACTCTGGCAATATCCTTGAAGTCATATCTAACCCCTCTGCAAATTTGTTGATTCTTCCTGTAAAATATATCTCAAATCATATGACTCCACAGCTCTCCAGTGCTAGCTCACTGGTCCGAGTTAACATCTCCTACATGGATTAGTGGATTAGTGATAACCCTGTTTATAACCTGTGTGCCACAGATTATTCTCAACCAGGCCACTTGTTCTTCAAAAGCGTGAGTCTGATCATGCCACTTCTCTTCTAAAACACTTCCATGAGATTTCATTTCCTTTAGCATAAAATCCTAACTTCATACCATGTACCATGACTTAAAAAATACTACCTGATACAACCTTGGATTAACTCTGATTGTACAATATTTCTTGTCACTCACCACTGTCTTTCTCCTCTGTTGTCACATTGGTTTTCTTGCTTGGAAAGTTAATGGAAAGCAATAACTCTGCCTCAGCATGCATGAGTTCTTTTTATTGTCAACATTCTTTCTCCAAATATTGACATACTGCTCTTTCTTTACATACTAACATACGTCCCTCACTTTAAGAATGTTTCCACTCAAATTTTTCATCTCTTGAAGCTTTATTTTTTTATCCTTTTAGAAATGAAACTATTTATCATATCACCTCATTTTTATTGTCATCAAAGAATCTACCAGTCCCAGAGAAAGATGATAATTATATTTGTTTGTCTCTCCCCTCTCATTCTCCCCTACTCAAAGGTGAAATTCCTGAAGTATGGGTTTGTTTTGTCCTGCTCAGTACCATATCCTCTGCAGACACTGCAGTGTTAGACACAAGGGATGAATTCCTAAATAAGTGCCTTGAATAAATAAACTAAAGTCTGATTTAGGGTGTTGATGATGGACAAGGACGCCTGGAGTGCTGTGGTTCATGGGGTTGCAAAGAGTCAGACAAGACTGAGTGACTGAACTGAACTGAACTTCTATATGTACTTTGTTTTCTTTCTTAAAGTTTTTAAAAAATGATTCAACAACACCAAATTTGTGCCAAGATGCTCAGTTTTTAAAATCCACTTTTTCATATTGGGTATCTGTGTACAAATTCTACGGATAATTGCATTTATAGAAATCGTTAAGCTGAGAAAAAAAAATTTAAAAACCACTATATAGTATATAATTATAAAAACCATTATATAGTATATAATTTTACTAATCACCAGCTAAGATTTCCCTATATTCCCATTTTATAGGTGATGATATTAGATTTTAGGATGTTTATGTAATATCTCCAAATCCACACAGATCTTAATTACTATGGTTCAAATGGGAGGCATATCTGACCTACTGTTAAACTTGTGATCTTCCCAATTATCCTGGTGTCTTTACATCCTCACTGTATTGAAGTAACTAACTGAATATGGGTATTTCCCTGGTGGCTCAGACAGTAAAGAATCTGCCTGCAATGCAGGAGATTGCCTGCTCTTCAGGAGATGCAACTTCAATTCTTGGGTTGAAAAGATCCCCCGGAGAATGAAATGGCAATCCATTTCAATATTCTTGCCTGAACAATCTCATGGACAGAAGAGCCTGGTGGGCTATAATCCATGGAGTCACAAAGAGTCAGACATGACTAAAGCAACTTAACACACAGACACACAATTACATTGACTATAAGGTGTGCTGACACAGACCAAGGATAAATTAAATATGTTAAGAAACATAGATGATATAATCATTACTTTCAAGGAATTCCTTGAAGAGCTGTGTTTAAATTGACTATTGAAGTAGAGGGACATGAAATATGCATTGGTGAATGAGGTGTAATAAGGTCTGTTATACAACAAGCATCATGTAGAGCATAGGGGAATGAGGGCAGAATGGTAAGTGGGCACTTGGAACCCTCTCCCAAAACTTCAGTACTATGGATATGTCAAACTATTTCCGACATCAAGAACATTTATCTATAGATGAATAAGAGAATGGGAACCTGTGATCCTTCTGCCAGAGAGGTCTCACCTGCTCCATGTGATGTTGACATCTGTTCACTTTAGCCTATTGTTTTATGGAAAAAAAGCTCTGTGGTAAAAATTCACTTGCCAAAGCAGGAGATGCAGATTTAATCCCTAGGTCTAGAAGATACCCTGAAGAAAGAAATGGTAACCTAGGTATTTTTGCCTGGGAAATTCCATGGACAGAGGAGCCTGGTGGGCTACAATCCATGGATTCATAAAAGAGATGGACATGATTTAGTGAGTAAACAATAACAACAAAAACTGTGGGAAAGATAGAAGGGAGGAGTGATAGTGATGATAAAAGGAGCTCTATTTTACTAAATGGGGCATTGTTATATTTTACCTTAAGCAATAAATGTAGAAAGATTTTCCGTCAGTGCAAAAGAGCTGCTAAATAAATGAATTCCCATAAAAATAAAATTCAGATTCCTTGCTGTGAGAGCCATGTATAAAATTAAACTGTAGGCAACAGATAAAAGCCAACAATACCACTGTGTATTACCACAAACCACTTAATTGCAAGAAAATAAAATCAGGGAAAATAAATTTGAGGAAGTGCAATTAAGACTAACTTTGAACAAATGAAATTTTATTTCCTTGTTCTAATTAAAGTCAAACAAATAAAAAATAAACAGCTGTTGAGATTGCTTGGCTTTAATTAAAAAAAATGTTTCGAGCTCTTTTCACTCATGTCCACCTGACATACTTACCTTACAATAAAGCTGACCAAGTGTGAAGAGTTGGCTCCATTCTGGAGAGGTTCAGAAAAGTATACTAATAATTAGAGCAGCAATCAAAATTAGTAAACTTGGAAGCTATGCCAAGACTTGAATGAGATGCAATGCAATTAAGAAATACAACTAGGAAGCTTTATTGTGAAATATAAATGTTTTAATGTCCATTAAGACTCTTAATGAATAAGCAGGCCTCCAAAGAAGTTGTTCTGATTATTTTTTTTTTGAGATGCTTAAAATATTACTTCTGTTTCTCAGATATGTGTTTTCTGTTTCAATTTTTATTTAATGTGATATGACATGTTAGTGTTATACAACTTAAATCAAAGTAGTGAGCATCCTGATATAATCCTGTAGGAATGTTTTGGGAGTAAGGGGTTGGTCTCGCTGGATTACACCAGACAGGAAGATGTGTAACTCAAGACTAGATGCACCTACAGATGAACGTACTGGAGGAAATGAAGTAAAGTAGATTATGGCACCCCACTCCAGTACTCTTGCCTGGAAAATCCCATGGATGGAGGAGCCTGGTGGGCTGCAGTCCATGGGGTCTCGAAGACTCAGGCATGGCTGAGCGACTTCACTTTCACTTTTAACTCTCATACATTGGAGAAGGAAATGGCAACCCACTCCAGTATTCTTGCCTGGAGAATCCCAGGGACAGGGGAGCCTGGTGGGCTGCTGTCTATGGGGTTGCATAGGGTCGGACAAGACTGAAGTGACTTAGCAGACTTAGCAGCAGCAGATTAAGATCAGCACCTGAAGATATGGTGGTAACATGTCCTTTTTTTTTTAATGAATAGTTAACTTATTTATTTAATAAATAAGTAAATAACAGTTATTTTTCTAATAAGCACACCAGTAAGGCTACATAAGTGGGCATCTGAGAATATAAATGGTCACTGTCAAGTAGGTATGATTGTGGAACTCTAAGCCTTAACAGGAAATTGATAAAAGCAAGTAAAGTTGTATAAATAACCAAGGAGCTTGATCTCAGAGTACAGCCATAAAAGGTTATATTATTTGTTTTATAATTGACTTGGTGAACAATCTGCAGCTCTCTGCTCTTGGAATCTGCCACTTCACAAACTGGTACATGTTGAAATCACTTGGGGACTTAAAGAAATATGAATGCATGCCTTTGACCACAAGACATTCTGATAGAATTAGTATGAGATAAGACAAGGACCAAAATCACTATGGACAGTGAATACAGCTATGAAATTTAAAGACACTTGCTCCTCAGAAGGAAAGCTATGACAAGCCTAGACAGTATATTAAAGAGCAGAAATATCACTTTTCTAACAAATATGTGTATAGTTAAAGCTATGGTTTTTCTGGTAGTCATGTATAAATGTGAAAGTGGGACCATAAAGAAGGCTGAGCACTAAAGAATTGATGCTCTTAAACTGTGATACTGGAGAAAAACTCTTGAGAGTCCCTTGGACTGTAAGGAGATCAAACAAGTCAATACTAAAGGAAATCAATCTTGAATATTCATTGGAAGGACTGATGCTGAAGCTGAAGCTCCAATATTTTGGCCACCTGATGTTCCAATACCAAAGAAAGGCAATGCCAAAGAATGCTCAAACTATTGCACTCATCTCACATGCTAGTAAAGTAATGCTCAAAATTCTCCAAGCCAGGCTTCAGCAATACGTGAACTGTGAACTTCCAGATGTTCAAGCTGGTTTTAGAAAAGGCAGAGAAACCAGAGATCAAATTGCCAACATCTGCTGGATCATCGAAAAAGCAAGAGAGTTCCAGAAAAAACATCTATTTCTGCTTTATTGAATATGCCAAAGCCTTTGACTGTGTGGATCACAATAAACTGTGGAAAATTCTGAAAGAGATGAGAATACCAGACCACCTGATCTGCCTCTTGAGAAATCTGTATGCAGGTCAGGAAGCAACAGTTAGAAAACTGGACATGGAACAACAGACTGGTTCCAAATAGGAAAAGGAGTACATCAAGGCTGTATATTGTAACCCTGCTTATTTAACTTCTATGCAGAGTAGATCATGAGAAAAGCTGGGCTGGAAGAAACACAAGCTGAAATCAAGATGGCCGGGAGAAATATCAATAACCTCAGATATGCAGATGACACTACCTTTATGGCAGAAAGTGAAGAGGAACTAAAAATCCTCTTGATGAACGTGAAAGTGGAGAGTGAAAAAGCTGGCTTAAAGCTCAACATTCAGAAAACAAAGATCATGGCATCTGTTCCCATCATTTCGTGGGAAATAGATGGGGATACATTGGAAACAGTGTCAGACTTTATTTTTGGCAGCTCCAAAATCACTGCAGATGGTGACTGCAGCCATGAAATTAAAAGACACTTACTCCTTGGAAGAAAAGTTATGACCAACCTGGATAGCATATTAAAAAGTAGAGACATTACTTTGCCTTCTAAGGCTCATCTAGTCAAGGCTATGGTTTTTCCAGTGGTCATGCATGGATGTGAGAGCTGGACTGTGAAGAAGGCTGAGCACTGAAGAATTGATGCTTTTGAACTGTGGTGTTGGAGAAAGACTCTTGAGAGTCCCTTGGACTGCAAGGAGATCCAACCAGTCCATTCTGAAGGAGATCAGCCCTGGGATTTGTTTGGAAGGAATGATGCTAAAGCTGAAACTCCAATACTTTGGCCACCTCATGTGAAGAGTTGACTCATTGGAAAAGACTCTGATGCTGGGAGGGATTGGGGGCAGGAGAAGAAGGGGACAAAAGAGGATGAGATGGCTGGATGGCATCACGGACTCGAAGCATGTGAGTCTGAGTGAACTCCAGTAGTTGGTGATGAACAGGGAGGTCTGGTGTGCTGCGATTCATGGAGTCGTAAAGAGTCTGACATGACTGAGCGACTGAACTGAACTGAACTGAACTGATGAAAAGAGTTGATTCATCAGAAAGGACCCTACTGCTAGGAAACATTGAAGGCCAAAGGTGGCAGGGGGTGAAATGGTTAGATAGCATCACCGACTCAATGGACACGAATTAGAGAAAATTCAAGGAGATAGTGGAAGACAGAGAAACTTGGCGTGCTGTCCATGGGTTTGCAAAGAGTCAGACACAACCTAGTAACTGAACAACAATAAGGCAGAGACACTGGCGCTTTTAAAAGATTCCCAGAAGGTTCTAATAGGAAGTAAAATTTGGGAAAGGATTTGGAGCTGTAAAATTAGAATTAACTGTGAGTCAGAAATAGTAAGGACTAAGTTTCCTATTAAGTACTATGTATGCTATAAAGCTTCAATAATTAATACTCTTTGACATTATTCATGAATAGATATACAAATATCAATAGAGAAAAAAGTCTAACCACAAATCCAGATATACATACAAATTTAACAACCAATAAATGAGGTCTCACAAATCAGTTCTGAAATGAAATACTAATTATAAAACTGTGTTAGAACTATTAGATTTTAGGAAGGGTTCAGGGGCTATGAGTCACTGTGAGCCATTAGGTTCAAGGACTATGAGTACCTCTATTTCCAGGAGAGTGTAATATGTGGCCAGCTACTCTTGCTCTAATGGCATATAGCATGGGGACAAGAAGGGAAAATTCTTGTTTCAAAAGCCCATGGGCAATGTATGGCCATGGTGGGCCATCTAGAGAATGAAATTGCTAAGTGTCTGTAAAGGAGTTTTTTGGGGGAGGTATTAACAGGAGTTCCTCTTGCAGTGCTATTTGTACATATTTTAGAACCATTTGTTGGAGGAGCCCTAATGTAAGCTGGGACAACTTACAAATAATATCATCAGTAGGCTTATAAAATTCATCTGTAAATTTTATTTAGAAGCCAAATTTTTAAAAAAGATATTGAACTTATTTGAATGTTACAGATGCTGAAAGAGAATGTTGCAACAAGAGTCAGTTCTGACTCCATGCTGGATCTATTTCTTGTATTTTAACCTTTGCTTCCGGTTGCTTTTGTTCACTTAAAGGATATTGTTTATACATAACAGCTTGTCTTGGGTGACCCTGCCCCTATGCTTGAATATTAAACTAAAATGCCTTTGTTCAGGACCATGTCCACCTGTGGATGGGAGGAAGAAATAACACATCTCCTCTCTAAGGCTTGCCCTCCTACGAGATATTTGCAAAATGAGAAGCCTTTTTACTTCATTTCCTCACCTCCCCCAGCTCTATGTTCTATAAAAGAACCTGGTATCCAGACCTCAATAATATGGTTATTTTGAGACACTGGTGTGCCATCTTCTTGGTCAGTGAATTTTTGGAATAAAGTCATATTTCTTGCCTCTACACCTTGTCTCTCAGATTTAGTGGCCTGTAACGCAGTGAGTAGAGCAAGCTTGCTTTCAGCAACAGCATTAGCTGTTCTTTGTCATAAGATCAGGATAGAAGTGGCCCTTGGTTTAGCAAGTAATTTTCCAGAACTCAACTAATGTGCCAGAGCCTTGCACTATGTGTGGGGAAGTAGTTTATTGGCTTTTTTGGTGTGTAAGCTCTTTTATAGTATTTGTATATTCTAAATGAGCATGGCAAATGGATTTTTTTCAGAGGAGGATAAAAGCAGTATAATGCCATACCTGTGTTCTCAGAGAAAGTTGGATGTGGTTAAGATCTTGCCTGGAAAGATTGTGTGTGATAACAAGGTTGTTGTGGAAAAGGGGTTTAATCTCACACTGAAAGTGAAAGCAAACTGACTGAGGGGCTACTGAAATCTGCATGAACAGAATATTTTAGCCAAATCTATGATAGCATTATATTTATCAGTTGCTATTTGGATGAAGTTCAGTTCAGTTGAGTTCAGTTCAGTTACTCAGTCGTGTCCAACTCTTTGTGACCCCATGAATTGCAGCACGCCAGGCCTCCCTGTCCATCACCAACTCCCGGAGTTCACTCAGACTCACATCCATCGAGTCCGTGATGCCATCCAGCCATCTCATCCTCTGTTGTCCCCTTCTCCTCCTGCCCCCAATCCCTCCCAGCATCAGAGTCTTTTCCAATGGGTCAGCTCTTCCCATGAGGTAGCCAAAGTACTGGAGTTTCAGCTTCAGCATCATTCCTTCCAAACAAATCCCAGGGCTGATCTCCTTCAGAATGGACTGGTTGGATCTCCTTGCAGTCCAAGGGACTCTCAAGAGTCTTTTCTTTTTGAACACCACAGTTCAAAAGCATCAATTCTTCGGTGCTCAGCTTTATTCACAGTCCAACTCTCACATCCATACACGACCACTGGAAAAACCATAGCCTTGACTTGACGGACCTTTGTTGGCAAATTAATATCTCTGCTTTTGAATATGCTATCTAGGTTGGTCATAACTTTTCTTCCAAGGAGTAAGCGACTTTTAATTTCATGGCTGCAGTCACCATCTGCAGTGATTTTGGAGCCCTCCAGCCAAAAAAAGTCTGACACTGTTTCCATTGTTTCTCCATCTATGTGCCAGCGATGGCCGGGAGGAGCTACTCCATGCCCAAAGCCAGCAGCAGTAACTGGGAGGAGCTACCTTCCACCCGAAGTCAGTGGTGGCAGCTGAGAGGACAACCCTATGTCCAAGGAGCAGTGGCTGCGTGGGTGCAGGAGTGCCGGGAGTAGCCACTCCACGTTCAAGGTCAGGAGGGACGGTGGTGAGGTGATACCCTTCATCCAATGTAAGGAGCAGTGGCTGCACTTTGCTGGAGCAGCCGTGAAGAGATACCCCACGTCCAAGGTAAGGGAAACCCAAGTCAGATGGTAGGTGTTGCCAGAGGGCATCAGAGGGCAGACACACTGAAACCATAATCACAGAAAACTAGTCAGTCTAATCATGTGGACCACAGCCTGGTCTAACTCAGTGAAACTAAGCCATCTCCTGTGGGGCCACCCAAGACGGGTGGGTCATGGTGTAGTGGTCTGACAGAATGTGGTCCACCGGAGAAGGGAATGGCAAACCATTTCAGTACTCTTGCCTTGAGAACCCCATGACAGTATGAAAAGGCAGAATGATAGGATACTGAAAGAAGAACTCCCCAGGTCGGTAGGTGCCTAATATGCTACTGGAGATCAGTGGAGAAATAACTCCAGAAAGAATAAGAGGATGGAGCCAAAGCAAAAACAATACCCAGCTGTGGATGAAGTCAGTAATTTTAATAATATAGGTGATACCATAGCACTAAAATTACAGTAATCTACCATTTATTCTTTCAAGTTTAAGAACAGGACAGATTGACTATTCAGTGTAAGAGCAGTGAGTGAGGATAATCATTCCTTCACTAAATAGTTCTTGTATAATGAGTTTCAATCTTTGAAAGTCTGTTTTAGTTTACTTTGGACCATATTAACTTGAGGAAGTGAGGCTGGTCAATTAGCTCCAGTTTTATCAAACCAATGTGTAAGTTCCAAAGATTTAATTTAACTTTAAGTCAAAATGTGTTTTATTTTATTATTCATTAGGTCAAAGCATCCATGCTTACACTGGGATATTTTAGGGAATTTTGTGTCCAAAAAAATGTATAAACTGAGAGTTGAGAATTTTGTTTTATTTGGCAGACAAAACTGAGGACTTAAGTCTGGAAAACCACCTCTCAGATAACTCTGATGGACTGTTCTGAAGACGGAAGATGGTGGAGGGGTGGATGGTACAGGATACAAAGAGATTTTTGCAACAAAAACTGGGTGGTTTGAATATCAAAAGATTACTGTTAATTAAAGAAAACCAGACATCTTAAGTTAATTAATTTAGCACTTTTTCTATGTCTATGCATGAAAAGATGAAAGAATCTGGGCTCTTTGAAATCATTTCTTTGATATCCACCTTAACTGTCTAGGGCCAACATCCTATTCTTCCCCCTCAGGTTGCACTGTTGGAGGAGACTGTAGTGTCTGCTGACTTTATGGTCACAGAATCCTTAGTTTGCTGATATGACAGGTGACATTTTTTCTTTATCATATTCTATAATCATGGGAAATTGAGGCAGTATGCTTGTTCTGATGGTTAAAGTAAAACATACCTGTCTTCTATTTAGTGTTTGATAACTCCTTTAAGATACTTTGTTAAATTTAGTGGGATATCCAGGTTTAACTCTAATTTGAGCTCCAACACTGATTAAGGACACGAACACTTACCAATTGATGCATTTTAGGACATATTGAAGTTAATTCAGAGTACATGATATGGAGGCATTAAAGGCAATTGGCACCCTTTCGTCTTTTTGTTGTTTAAATTATTTGGGTAAATCTAGGATTTCTAATTGTGTACATTATGAATATTTATTTCAGGTTTCTCCCCATGGAAGAACAGTGTCTCCTCAAACAAACAAACAAACCCCTTGTCATTTCCTGCATCATTATACTCTTCAGGTTTTTGGTTACTTCTTGTTTATGTCTGTCTTCACATCCTTTCTCTGGGCCTCCAATTCCATTTCAATTTCATTAGTAAGCTCCTTGTGTTGTACAGCAAGGAGTTCAATGAAGCTGTCCTCTTTCAGATCTAGCTTGAAATAAAGATACTGTACCACTGGACTCTATACAGTACTGTGAAAGTACACAAAAATCACAACTACTTGCAGAGGAGTCACACACATGACAATATACACCAAACATGTGAACTGACTTATATGACTGGAGAGGTGAACTCACGTTCACACCTTAAAAATTCATATCTTAAAGGTTCATATGTAGGAGATTTACTGTATATAGAAAAGCACTAAATTCCTTAACTTGAAATACCTGGGTATTTTTTATTAACAGTAATCTTTTGAAGTTCAGACTAGCTGGTTTTTGTTGAAAAAATGCCTACATATCCTGACTTCTCTCTTAGCTCTTTGGAGCAGTGTCTCAGAGCTATCTAAGATACTGTGCCCAGGACTTATGTCCTAGGTTTTGTCTATCAAATAAAGCATAATTCTCAGATTTTAGGTTATGCATTTTTTCAACTGACACTTTTTTTTGTGTGGTTACTAGATATACTTTAGGGGAACCTCTCTACTCAGCAGATTTATAAGTTTATTCCCTCAGAAAGTCCCAAATCAATGTCATCAGATTTAGGAGTTCTTTCTATCATAATGGGTGAATTAATTCCTGGCTGGGCCAGAGGCATACCATAGGTATTTTACCCCAGAACTCTGAGGATCAGGAACTATTTTGGTGTCAGAGTCTCAGGTATTGATAGCAGCAGCAAAGGCAATTTGTGGAGTCCTAGAAGAAGGCTGAACGCCAAAGAATTGATGCTTTTGAACTGTGGTGTTGGAGAAGACTCTTGAGAGTCCCTTGGACTGCAAGGAGATCCAACCAGTCCATTCTGAAGGAGATCAGCCCTGTGGTGTTGGAGAAGACTCTTGAGAGTCCCTTGGACTGCAAGGAGATCCAACCAGTCCATTCTGAAGGAGATCAGCCTAAAGTTGAAACTCTAGTACTTTGGCTACCTCATGCGAAGAGTTGACTCATTGGAAAAGACTCTGATGCTGGGAAGGATTGAGGGCAGGAGGACAAGGGGACGACAGAGGATGAGATGGCTGGATGGCATCACTGACTCGATGAACGTGAGTCTGAGTGAACTCCGGGAGATGGTGATGGACAGGGAGGCCTGGCGTGCTGCAATTCGTGCAGTCGTGAAGAGTTGGCCACGACTGAGCAACTGAACTGAACTGAAGTGAGTCATTCCAGAGAAGGCAATGGCAACCCACTTCAGTAGTCTTGCTTGGAAAATCTCATGGATGGAGGAGCCTGTTCAGTTCATGGGATAGCTGAGAGTTGGACACGACTGAGTGGCTTCGCTTTCACTTTTCACTTTCATGTATTGGAGAAGGAAATGGCAACCCAGTCCAGTGTTCTTGCCTGGAGAATTCCAGGGATGGGGAAGCCTGGTGGGCTGCCGTCTATGGGGTCGCACAGAGTTGGACACAACTGAAGTGACTTAGCAGCAGCAGCAGCAGTGAGTCCTTTGCTTTAGGGAATGTAGACTTCAACATAATGCATAGTAACATTTCCTCCATGCAAGTGGGACCACATAGCACATAGGGTATGAGTCTCTCTGAATCCTTTATAGAACAGGGGACAATCTTAAGTTGAGAAACACAATCAAGGGCCACAAGGTAAAAGCCATTCTCCTGAGCCTAGCACCTGTCACAGCCTATGCTGGAATTAAATCACAGAATAAATTGAGCTGAGATGTACAACTCAGGGCCACTTTAAGGAAGGCTTCATTCTCCTAGTATTATACGACAGAGGTGCCATAGAACTCAGCAATGCAGCACAATGTAGCCAAGCTCAAAACACAAACTTCACAGCAGGCAACAACAGAGCCCAGAGTAAGCAGCAGCTCAAAATAATTGCTTATCTACAGGCAGCAGAGCCAGTTAGGAAACTAAAGCAAGAAAAGAGATCTCTGCTTCTGGTGGTTGTGGTCTAGACATCTTGCTGACATAACCATTATTTTGAACGTTTCATGAGAAAAAAATAGATCTCCACCCAGAATTTGGTTTGTGTACCCAAACTCATGATACCGCACCACAGTGGGCTTGGGGGTGACAGAGGATGAGATGGTTGAATGGCATCATCAACTCAATGAACAAGAGTTTGAACAAACTGTGGGAGATAGTGAAGGACAGGGAAGACTGGCATGCTGCAGTCTATGGGGTCACAAAGAGTCAGACATAACTGAACAACTGAACAGCAATTTATGCAAGGAAATCTTGAGGGAGCAAGAAGGCAAAAGCAGATAATGGCTTCCTTGAGTAAGGCAGAAAGGATAGACTGGGCTTTTAGAGTGGCTATGGGCTGGCTTTCTAAACAGGCATGAATTTCCCACAGGCACTGAAGGAGGAGACAGGGCAAAACTTCTAATCAGTCTATTCAGATGTAGAACAAAGAAGAATAGGGAGAGGCTTAAAAGCAGTAGTCATTCATCAAAAATGTGTACTTATTACACCCTTTAATGCATTTTAAAATGTTGACTCTTTGAAAATATTACATGTCCAAAAACAAAATGAAACCCTCACCTTGTTATTCTCCCCAAATGAAAAGCAACAAAGAATCAATAGAGACACTTAAAACCATCATTTTCTACTTAAAAGTCCCTTTATATCTACATTATTTTCCTAGGAATCTTTTCCCTTTTTTCAAAGTAGAATTTGGAGGAACATAACCAGAAATATTCATAGTAGAAATGAATCTTAGAATTGTTTATTCTAATATTTTTCTGAAACAGGTGTTGGAACTAATTCCATATATTAGACCAAATGCCCCAAATGGAGCTTTAAATTAATCTTGTCATAAATAATTATTTAGTTCATTTAGATAAAGCTTTGATTCCTCATCTAAGACTTGACAGCAAAGTAAAGACTTGACTTTGCCTTTATCATGCCATTTACAACTGGGATTTATTCCAAAGATATCATAACAGATCACTGTTGATGGAAGATTTTTATTACCTAGAACCTGTGTGGGCTTAGACAACAAGCATAATATCACCACGTTCCTTTAAGGACAAGTGTTATCCCCCACAACTGTGGGCTTTTCTCATTGGCTTCATCTGGATTATCAACATCCCTCAAAGCCAAAGCATCCCTGAATTGCAACAATTTTTAATAAATGATTTCCTCCAACTTTCCATTTATTGATAAGACAGGTAATTCAAACTTGGAAAAGTGCCTGAGAAAAAGGGCCGAACACACATTAGCGAATATAATCATCTTTGCCTTTTTCTTATCTTCTCCTTCTTTAATGTTATGACTAAATAATACCTTAATCCTTTTACATTTTCAGAAAAAGCTCCCTTTCCTCAACTAGTTTAATCAAGTATAATTTTGAGTATTTATTACACACACAAACTTAAATGCAGATATCATCCTTTGACTTTGTTTCTCTATCATTTACTACATGGTGTACTCATTACCGTGGTGGACAATAAGGGAGAGCTAAGAAGTCTAGTATAGTGGCTTGAGAGGTGGTTCTGATTAGTAGCCAGATACTTAGGTTCATATGCTTTACATCAGTGGTTCTTAGATTAAATGTGGATAAGAATCAATTGGAAAGCTTGAAAAAAGTAAACATTGCTCAGCTTCATTAATTCTCACCCAGTAGATGTCAATAAGTCCTAAATATTTGCATTTCTAAAAAGCTCACCAGTAATTCTGATGCTGTGATTCCCAGAACCACTTATTGAGTAGATCTTTGTTCTATAAGAGTATTTCTTCATTGCACATTGCTCAGTTCAGTTCAGATCAGTTCAGTCGCTCAGTCGTGTCCGACTATTTGCAACCACATGAATCGCAGCAC
>SJYW01025724.1:146777-206875 GCA_006410735.1 Raphicerus campestris | reverse complement strand
AGGGACTCTCAAGAGTCTCTAACACCACAGTTCAAAAGCATCAGTTCTTCAGTGTTCAGCTTTCTTCACAGTTCAACTCTCACATCCATACATGACCATTGGAAAAACCATAGCCTTGACTAGACGGACCTTTGTTGGCAAAGTAACGTCTCTGCTTTTCAATATGTTATCTAGGTTGGTCATAACTTTTCTTCCAAGGAGTAAGCATCTTTTAATTTCATGGCTGCAGTCACCATCTGCAGTGATTTTGGAGCCCAAAGAATAAAGTCTGACACTATTTCCACTGGAGTGCCCCATATCTGACACACTGAATCAGACTGGGAGAGGGAACCAGGAATCTATGATAACACGTAAAGTGATTTCTATTTACACAGATGATGTATGAAAATTCTAAATCAGTGGTTCTCATCCTTAGCTTACATTATACTCACCTGGCAATATTTAATAACTTCTGATACCTTGCTTCCACCTGTAGATACTCTGATTAAATTAGCATGAGGTACAGTCAGGGCCATAACGATTTAGAAAATTTCACTAGGTGATAACTAATGTGCAGCAAAATTTGGGAACCACTGCTCTAAACAATATTTAAATCAGGCATCTGGGAAATAAAATTAGAACTTTGTCAAAGAAACTTGCTTGTCATAATAACTGAGAAACAACAGCAATGAGAGAAGCCAGAGGTAGTAGAATATCTTCAACAGGCTGAGATAACACAATTGATAACCTATTACCTTAATGAAAATAATTTTCAGACAAAAACTGAGAGACTTTATCACCAAAGAGCTCACTAAGGGAATATTAAAAAAAGGACTCTGTTGCATAAGAAATGGTGACAAAGAGATTGATAATATCTGGGTAAAATAAAGCAATATTAATTGTTTATAATAACTGATTACTTTGATTGTAAAATAATAAAAAGCAATGGAAAAATAATAGAGAAAACTTGAAAAATTCCCAAGACATCTCAGAATTCAGATTTGGAATAAGCTAAGTCTATTTCATGTCAAAAATTGCCTTGTTTATTCAGGAGTTAAAAAAATGAAAGAAAGAAACAGTTCTGTTCATGAAGTCCAGAAGCCTCACTCTTAAAAGAAATGCACATTTACTGCTGGCATTTAATGAAATTGGTCTTTTGTACAGAACTTTATTTCACTTTGTTTTAATTGGAATTTTAGTTGACCTTGTGCCTTTTTGACATAAATCTAAAAGTCACCAAGGACAATTACAATATTGTCACTATAGCCTCAGGATTTCACATTAATTCTCTTAACTTACTGATAGGGACATTCAAATATTCCAGATTCACAGCATGCAGAAAAAAAAAAAAATACTGGGTGATTTATTTTTGAAAATGTGTATATGTCTCTGTGTGTTAGCAGCATGAGGGAATAATACTTAGATTTCAGTTTCCAAACATTATGAAACATTTGAACAACTTAGTAAAGAATATGCAAAATCTCCAATTTGTGTGGAATTTCTTTTAAATTATTATTTTGTTAAAATTAATTATTATTTTTTTAAACGAGGAACTTGCATACTTTCTATTTGGAGGAAGGAGAGTAGAAAAAATAAGCTTTGGGTTCCTTCTCCCCTTTGGGTATTTGGGAGTTCTTTTTATCCCTTCCCATATTCATCATGCAGTTGCAGTGCTTCTAGAAATGCTGCTTCTGTCTACCTGTCAGTAATTCCTCATGTTTCAGAATTCAGAAAATTATGCTGGTATAGACACAGATAGAGATGGATAAGGGTTCTCTCTCATTCTAATTGCTTGATTAAAGTAACACAGTGGAATCCTAATGATTGCAATAAGCTATATCTAGTATCTTAGAGAAAAATAAATTCCTGAACTAATAGCAGGAAAATCAAAAGACATAATGAATAGCATTAAAATAACTAAAGGTTTATAGACTTTCATTATAAATAGCTTTTGGTGATGGCCTCATAAAAATCTTTCACTTTTATAATAAGATATCTTTGGAGACCTAGGAAAAGAAACTGATGCTTAAAACTGGAGGTAGGGTGGGGGGGAAGGCTTATAGAAGAATGCAGCGTTGCTTTCTTGGAAAAAAAAAATTACAAACTATTGTTAGGGGACTATTGAATGAAACTACCTTGGTTAGATAGGATGATGACACTTGCCTGAGCTCCTCACAGCAGGAGGTCCAGATAGATAAGGNGGAAGGCTTACAGAAGAATGCAGCGTTGCTTTCTTGGAAAAAAAAAAATTACAAACTATTGTTAGGGGACTATTGAATGAAACTACCTGCCTTGGTTAGATAGGATAATGACCACTTGCCTGAGCTCCTCACAGCAGGAGGTCCAGATAGATAAGGAACACAGAGTTGATGCTATAAATATGGGAGAGGCCAGAAGAAGAGGAGATGACCAACCTCCCAGAATTATTCTTCTGGAACACATCTTGGCTAAGAAATGCATGTGCCAGCAGCAAGGATCCTGAGTCAGAGTATGGGCCAAGCAAGATGATTGGCCAGAGACAACCAGGAAACTAACTCCATTGCCATAAAATTGGACACTGGGAGAGCAGTTCTCATGGGTTTCTTTACTCTACTGCTCTCCTCTTGGGTGCCCCTTTCCAAATCCCATTTCTTAAAATTTCCAGTTTGTCAGCATGTGTGTCTCCTTGGACAATTCATATCCAAGGGTTAACAAGAGCCAGCTCTCGGGCCCTGANAGTTCTCCTGGGTTTCTTTACTCTACTGCTCTCCTCTTGGGTGCCCCTTTCCAAATCCCATTTCTTAAAATTTCCAGTTTGTCAGCATGTGTGTCTCCTTGGACAATTCATATCCAAGGGTTAACAAGAGCCAGCTCTCGGGCCCTGAAAGGAGTCCCCTTTCCTGCAACCCTATGATGAGAATGAATTTGGAGTGAGAAAAATTTATCTTGTTCAAAACCAGGGGCCAGTCCTTAATGTGGCAACAATACATGAGAAGTCTTTAGAAGATATTTAACTTGCTGCTCTCATGTGGACTCCATGAATCACTATATCTAGCAAAACATGAGAAATCTGAGAGTTGGAAAGGTTGACCAAGTAAGAAATAGATGACTGAATTAAAACCCAGTGGATATTCTTACCTGGCAGGGGAGATACCATAATCAAAAACATGGTTTTCCCAGAGCAAGGCTAATCCATTGCTTTTCAGATGTGCTGACTACTGTGAATTTCCCCAAACGTGGGAAACTCAATTGCATAATTTGTGGTAGTGGGGAACTGTGTTCATACTTTCCGCTGGTGTTAAAACAAAACAATGGAGAGGGTAAACATACGATTGAAAGTGAAATAAAAATGCCAAAATCTAGGTCTAGATATATACATAAGATATATCTATCAGTAGATATGTAGAGATTTGTTGTTGTTCAGTCGCTAACTCATGTCTGACTCCTCTCGACTCCATGAACCGCAGTACACCAGGCTTCCCTGTCCTTCACTGTCTCCCTGAATTTGCTCAAACTGATGTCCATTGAGTCAGTGATGCCATCCAAACATCTCATTTCCTGTCTCCTCCTTCTCCTCTTGCTTTATATATGGTTTACTAGCTTGAGTAAATCTTCTAGAACTCAGTTAAAAAAAAAATAAAAATAGATTAACATATAGTGTAAAAACTAATGTGTTAAGAATGACCATCAACTAAAATAGTGGAGTAGGTAACTCCAAGGAGCTATCCCTTCAGAGAATCACTGAAAGATCAAGCAAAAATTGTTAAAATCAACTTAATCAGAGATCAGAAAAACAGTCAAAGGAAAATTTAAATTAACAAAGTGAATGCTAAATTAAGAAATGGCAACTAAAAAAAAAGAAAAGGCAACTTATAAATGATAGAGAAACTATGCCATTTTTACTTGCCTGAGGCCCAGTGCCACTCTGACTCAGTTGTAGTCTTGTTCATTCCTGAGGAAGTGGGGGTGGCAGTTCAGTTCAGGTCAGCCGCTCAGTCAATGCAGATGGTGACTGCAGCCATGAAATTAGAAGACACTTGCTCCTTGGAAGAAAAGCTATGACCAACCTAGACAACATATTAAAAAGCAGAGACATTACTTTGCTGATAAAGGTCCATCTAGTCAAAGCTATGGTTTTTCCATTGGTCATGTATGGATGTGAGAGTTAGACTATGAAGAAAGCTGAGTGCCAAAGAATTGATGCTTTTGAACCATGGTGTTGGAGAAGACTCTTGAGAGTCTCTTGGCCTGCAATGAGGTCAAACCAGTCAATTCTAAAGGAAATCAGTCCTGAATATTCATTGGAAGGACTGATGCTGAAGCTGAAGCTCCAATACTTTGGTCACCTGTAAGATAAACTGACTCATTAGAAAAGACCCTGATGCTGGGAAAGATTGAAGTGGGGAGGAGAAGGGGACGACAGAGGATGAGATGGTTGGATGGCATCACAAGCTCAAGTCTGAGTTTGACATGAGTTGAGTAAGCTCTGGGGGTTGGTGATGGAGAGGGAAGCCTGACATGTTGCAGTCCATAAGGTGGAAAAGAGTTGGACATGCAGAGCAGATTCCAGTTATAAAAATAACTGTGTTTGTTCTGAGTGCCTGAAGGACACCTGAAGAGGACTGTCTGGAGGGGTGAGACAAGTTACTGAACAAAAGGGGACTTCAGTCCATCTTCCTATCCTATGTCAATAAAGATCTAATATTATTTCTTTGTCATTGGATAGTAGCTATAGGTTGACCAGTCATTTAAATTTTTTTTCCAAAGGATTCCAGATAGAATATGGAACCTTAAAGGAAGCACTTCCCGTTTTAGCTTGCACAGTTTATACCAAATGTCTGCATGCTCAAATCAAACCAACAAAACCAGAAACTCACCAGCTGGGAGTCACACTCCAAATAAAACAGAAGTCAAAGTGATGCCCAGAAATCAAAAGCCAAATGGGATAAATGCCAAATGTGACTTCCCCAGGCCCCCTAAACCTGTGACCTGGCAGTCAGTGCTTGTGGCTCGAAACTTAGTTCTGATACACTTTTAAGCATTTTTTTTTTTTTTTTTGTTTCCTGCAAAGAAGTTACTTTATAATTTTCTCTTTTAGAACTTCCTAGATACCAAAGTAACTATTCCATTCACTCTGGTTGATCTTATGGCTTTTTTCTAACTATATACGCAAAAAATGTCAATTTTGTAATAGCAAAAGAAACCCAATTTGGACATTTTTATTGAGATCTTCTTTAGTATACTTTCTCCAATTAACTAGATACTTGCAAGTATGAGCTCCCTTAAGTTGAATTTTCAGGGATAAAAATTACTAGTGAAATTGTATGGTGGGCCTGTGTGCTGCTTATGCGCTTAACTTCTCCAGGAGTTACCCCGTAGTCATTTCAGCTCATCTTACAGGCCTCAGAGTCTCCCTCCAGCAGTCTAAGACCAGTGTGGGTGCTCAGGCCACTGAACGGCCAGTTTTTATAGTGACCCCTAGCTGAGCAAGTGTTTTAATTAGTGAGTAGGTTTATTCTATGGAACAACTGCATGGGATGAGGACTAGCCCTGCACCACTTCTATAAATTCCTCAGTCACCTGAGAAAAGTGGAACTGACTGGAAGGGCTCTTGCCCCTTTTCTGTGGAGAGAAGCTGTCATGTATTCTCCTCACTTTTATGCCAACAAATTCTATAAAGGCAGCCAAACTGAGGAAAAGTGTCAGATCAGCCTCTTACTTAACCACTCAGTCAAGACCACTCAGTTCCCTGCACCTAAGTGACCTCGGTGTCTTTCAGCCAAGCCCTGGGTATTCCTTGATGTTTTTCAATTGACACCCCCTCCTGTATCTTCCCACTGGGTGGGTAATTCCCTTGGCATTTTTAAGCCCCACACCCCACCCAGTATCTTTTGACTGGATGGGAATTTCTTGGTATCTTTCAACCGAGCCTCACACATTGCCTAGACCATGAGTGGGTATGCCCTGGACATTTCACCTGTCCCACTCCACCCCCAGTATCTTTCCAGCTGAGAGGGGACAGGTAACCTGCTCCACCAGCACATAAAACTCAGAATGTCATCTAAGATGGGAGATTTGAGAACCAGAAGAGACTAACCCAAATTCATCTGTACTCCCAGAGGAGATAGATAGGCACAAGGGGCCCATTTGTTGGTACCAAAGCTCTGGTTCCTCGTGGAGTTCAGGTGAAGGAAGGAAGTCCACTCTAGGTCACTTGGTCAGTCACCATAACTGTCCATTAAAAAGATGCATAACTTGAGAGTTGTGAGTTAAGTTTTATTTGGGGACAAAATGAGGATTGCAGCCCAGGAGACAGCACCTCAGATAGCTCTCAGAGACCTGAGAGACTGCTCCAAAGGGGCAGTTGGAGGTCAATAAACAAGATTTCAGTGAAGGGGGAGTTTAATGCAATCAAGTGTTTACTTTACAGGATGTTTTCTGCTAGTCAGGAGGGATTCAGTGATTTTCTAAATATGAGTAGATGCAGGGTTTGGGATAATGGGATCATTTTCTGAAAATGAGGGCTACCCTGATAGCTTAGTTGGTAAAGAATCCGCCTGCAATGCAGGAGACCCCAGTTCGACTCCTGGGTAAAGAAGATGCTCTGGCGAAGGGATAGGTTACCCACTCCTGTATTCTTGGACTTCCCTTGTAGCTCAGCTGGTAAAGAATCCGCCTGCAATGCGGGAGACCTGGGTTTGATCCCTGGGTTGGGAAGATCCCCTGAAGAAGGGAAAGGCTACCCACTCAAGTATCCTGGCCTGGAGAATTGATATTCCATGGAAATATTGGAAATGTTTCTGCCCTCATTCAAATGGCCACGAGAGGGCGCTTTCACTTTCACTTTTCTAAAAATATCTAAAGACCTGTCCCACCAAATTCCCTGGAGCACAGAGTGCCTCAGTCCATCTTGAATTCCCTCAGAGAGTGTTGAAGGTCAACAGCTGCAGCAGCGCAAGATTCAGTCTCCCCAGAAGCAGATGGCAAATGAATTTATGGTTACATAGAGAATAAATTTATGGTTGCTAGGGTGCAAGGGGAGGGGGAGGGATAGAGAATTTGGGATTGACATGTACATGCATGCACGCATGCAAAGTAACTTCAGTCTTTGAGACCCTATGTCCTGTAGCCTGCCAGGCCCTTCTGTCCATGGGATTCTCCAGGCAAGAATACTGGAGTGGGTTGCCATGCTTTCCTCTAAGGGATTTTTCCATCTCAAGGATTGCACTCCGCATCTCCCGCAGCTTCTGTATCTCAGCTGAATTGTTTACTGCTGAGCCACCGAAGAAGCCATTGATATGTACAAACTGCTATATTTAAATAACCAACAAACACCTACTGTATACAAAAATGGAGAAGGGACAAGAGAATAATACAAGTGAGATGAAATTGGTCTTGTGTTGATTATTTTTGAATCTAATTAATGGATTCATGAGAATTTATTACACTACTCCTTCTATTTTTGTGTGTTTGAAATGTTCCTTAATAAAAAAATTTTTAAAAATAAAAGAACTGGCAGGTAAAGACTGTGAAATTTAATTCAAAAATTTCAGGTTTATTTAACTANTGACTGTTTGTTCTGTCTCTGTCTGTGTCTGTGTGTCTCCTGATCCAAGTTGGACCAGTGTTTGGATCCTCAGTGTGGTCTGGATTCCCGAGTCCACCCCTTAACCAGGAGTCTGAATACTGTTCATTCATTCATTTCATTCCACATACCTGGAATTGAAGCCTGAAACACAAATAACATGCAAATCTGTGGCTCCCTGGCACTTTTTAAAACCAAACCTGTCTGTGCAGTTGGCAAGAGAGCCCTCCTGAGCCAAGCACACCGGTTGGGACTTCCAACCTACCCTGCTGACAGTGTCCCTTGTCTCATTGCCCCCTCCCACACCTCTTTCTCCTCACAACCCAGCCTCCAGGAACTGCTGCCACTACTCTCCCTTTTAAACTCACACACTCCAAAGAATAAAACAAGAATCCACCAACATCTAAAAAGTCTTCCACTATCCTGGTGAAACAGTTTTTTCTTTTTAGTTTAGTTTTATTTTTTTTTAACTGAAGGATAATTGCTTTACAATGTAGTATGGGTTTCTGCCATACATCAAGATGAATCAGCCATAGGTATCCATTAAGTTCCTTCCCTCTCTGCCACCTCCCACCATGAAATAGTTTTATCTGTGTTGAGTTAAAAGAGTCCCTTGTCATCTTCAGGGCATTCTTGAGTTCTAACATTTTTCCGACACGGTTAAAATTTTTCAGCTATATGAAAATGATTGGAGTGAGAAAAGAAAAACCGTCAAGCCACTCTTGTTTTCTGATTCCCCAGTGTGGTTAAAGACAGCTGATGATTACCTGGGTCTACAAAGGGAGAAGACTCCATCACAGTGGGGACCTGACCTGAGGGCAGTCAGTCAGCCTCTACCAGCAGGTGCTGGGATTGGTCTTGGGCACTGCAAAAAGTCACAAAGGAAAGTGGGGATGGGAGTCACATTCCTTAATGAATTTGTGTTCCAGATGCACTTTTTATTTTTCAGACTTTTCCATTGTAATTTATGACAAGATATTGAATGCCCTGTGCTAGGTAGTAGGACCTTGTTGATATTTTATACATAGTGTTTGTACCAGATGCTCTTCTGAACCCCAGAAAAAAGTTTTGCTTCCTTGTACACCTGTGCCCCATTTCCCATCAGCCCGTCACCAGCCAATTTATCTATGCCTACCGTGGCTCATGAGGCCTGCATGTTCAGCTCACCGCCTCTCCTACAGCTTCCCCTACCACCCAGGCTGCACGGCCTCCCTGGTGTTTGTCTAACAGACCTACCTTGCTTCTCTCTCATGGTGGTTCTTCTTGTAGCTTCCTACAGCTGGAGGGCTTGTCCCCAGACATCCTTCTCCTTGAATCACTCCCCTACTTCCCCCATCATCCCCACACCCCAGTTCCCACACCCCCTAGCTCCCTTCATCTTTTCTCTGTAGCATTTCATATCTGGCTCTATTGTTTACTCATTTGCTTTGTCAGCCTCTCACTAAAATGTCTATTCTGTTTATGCTGCATCCCAGGTACCTAGAGCAGCTGCAGGAGAGAACTGTTGAGGAGTGAATGAATTACAGTTACTGAGCTTCTCTGGGCAGGGCTTCTCTTATGTATGGAGAGCCTCCACCCTATTCAAGTCCTCACTCACTTCCTCCTTTGTGGTCAACAGTGCACCCTCCCCAGGGCCTCTGGCTTCCAATTCATCATCCACTTAGTACTTGGAGCTGTCTTCTTCCAATAATAATAATAAGCGTGAGCATTTACTGAGGCCTGGCCCCAGCCTTATATACCAAATCTTTATATATATTACCTCATTTAATCCTTACAAGCACATGATGTAGGTTCTGTTATCCTCATTTCTCAGATGAGGAGACGAGGAGTGTAGAGAGTGAATAGCTTGCCCAAAGTCTCACAGATTGTCACTGACAGAAACAGGGACTCCAAGCCAAGAGCCTGAGTTCCAGAAGCCTGTGACCTGTCATTGCTCCATCTCAGGAGGGTTCATAGGCCCCACCAGGGTGAAGCCAAGGAGAGCCTCCAGTGATGAGGTCCACCCAGGCCAATCCGTCCTCGCTTCCTTCAGGAGGCCCTTACTTGTCTCTTCACCTTAGGAGGGTCAAGGGGAACGGCACCTCCCCTCTGGGGTTCATTTCTTCTTCTTTAGAAAGAAGTACTAAGGAATTTCCTCACCCCTCCTTTGATAGCTCTTTCCCCACCTGCCCTTCTTTCTGGCCCCAACTCTCATCCCCAGCCCTAGATCACCCATATTATTGGAGGGTAGTGAGTAGGGAGAAAACAAGCAGACCCCATGCATACCTGCCAGGGCTCGGGGATCAAGGGGGTATGTAAGGGGGGACATTTGGAGGCATTCTGAGTGCTCTGTTCTTCCCTGGTAGCTCAGCTGGTAAACAATCCACCTGCAGTGCTGGAGATCCTGGTTCGATTCCTGCATCAGGAAGATCCACTGGAAAGGATAGTCTACCCACTCCAGTATTCTTGGGCTTCCCTGGTGGCTCAGATGGTATAGAATCCACCTGCAATTCAAGAAACCTGGGTTTGATCCCTGGGTTGGGAAGATCCCCTGGAGGAGGGCATGAACCCATTCCAGTATTCTTGCCTCGAGAACCCCCATGGACTGTAGCTTGCCAGGTTCCTCTGTCCCTGGGGACTGTCGAGGCAAGAATACATGTCACAAAGAGTTGGACATGACTGAGCACAGCACAGGGCACTCCATTTTATCTCTTCGCTCTTGAGTGTGTCTCAGGCTCTGTCTCCTCAGTATGGAGTTTCCTCTCCCGACTGGTTTGAGAATCTCAGGAATGTGGAGCCCGGTGCCCTCCTGCTCTCCCCTCCCGCCTCCGGACACAGAGCCCCTGTCGAGGCCGAGGGGGAGGGGTCCTCCTGTCTTCCCGGAGAAGAAAGACAACACACACTTAACCCTTCCTCCCACCCTCTCTCTCCTTGATTTTTCCCCAAAATCTGTCTGCCACTTTCAGCTTCCTCTTAAACAGACGGCCTTTCCCACCCTCACTCCTCACTGGGGGCCCCTCTTGATGGTAATTACTCCTAATTGTTTTCCCTTGGCTCAGTAGGCCTTTTCTCGCCAGCCCTGAACCAACAGTTCTGTGTCTGCTCAGAAAATGGGCTTAGCACAGGCCAGAGGCAAGCCCTCTTGGGCCTCAAAACTCAGACTTTCTAGGTCTAATTCAGAGGACAGATTTGACCATGGATAAACTTTTAAGGGAAGGCTCCACTTGACTCTCTCAAGGCAAATTGCAGCAGGGAATAGTGATTAAACTTCAGGAGTCTGTTCCAGCAACAAGAGCCCCTGAGGAGCTTGAAGTACTTCCTTCCATGGAGATCTCAGCACCAGAGATCTACTGGACCTGGCCAGGGGCAGAACCCTTGAAAGGTGTCTCTGAGCCCCGTAGCACCAGCTTTTGGTGGTGTGGAGCTGACCATCTCATCAGTCAAGCACCAGAAGACCAACTGCACCCGTCCCCTACAACCCTCAGCCCCGTCCTGAGTGGACTGAGGAAGCCCTTTGCTGAAGCTTGAGCTCATCACAGCCACTCATACGTGCACACAGGCACACATGGCGGCTGTGTGTTGCTCCCTCCTGTCACCCCCAGCTTCTGGATCAATACCACAGTAGCTAGTGGTGGGACCGGAGGAGGAAGGTGAGGGAGTGGGACCATGGGTATTGGAGGGGGTGGTGAGAAGTGTTCAGATGGGGGCAGAGATGTCATTAGTGGTCTAGCACTCTTGAGAATTCTATATACATTTTGGGAAAGGACTTGGGGGTATTATCCAGAGTAAAGAGGACACAGAAATGTTTTATTCATTCATTCAGAAATTACAAGTGACCTACATCAGACCTCTGTGTTGGTTCTGGAAAATATTGTCCAACTCCTGGTCCCAGCACATAATACTTCTCTAGCCCCAGCCTAGAAACATTTTATCCCTGGGGCCCTGTTTCATGACATCCCCATGAGCCTGAGCCTCGTCTCTCCATCCACCTCCTCCCAGAACCTGAGCCACTTCACCCAGCTGCAGAGCACCTTTCCTAGTGGGTGGGCAGAGAAGCTTCTGCAAGAAGGGGCCTGAAGAAAAACATGAAGTTGGAGAAAAGGCCAGTTTTACCCAACCCAGCCCTCCAGGAGCACCTTAAGGATATGCTATAAGGGTCTGGGAAGAGAGATTTCCTTGAGACTCAGGAATAAGTTGGCTGCACCTCCTAGACCCAGATTTCTTCTTTCCCACATTTGGACCAAAATTTCGGGTTAGTTTTATCAGAATGTCTACTTGGATCTAAGAGTCTTCACTTGTCTATTTATCTTTCTACCCATTCGCGCATCTACACATCTGCATATCTATCCTTTCATCCATGCCACATTCACTCACTTATTCTTTGAGGACCTCCTCTGGGCCAGGCACTGGGGAGAGAGAGATGATATGGCTGGTCACTGGTCTCTGTGGTCCTATTCCTTGGTCCCGAGGGCATCTCTCTCAGCCTCAGCTATTTCCACACAGAACCCAGATCTCCCTTCTCCCCTCACATAAGAAGCCAGATTCCTACTGAGGAGTTGTCCCAGTGGCTAACTAGAAGTCCTGTACCAAAGGTAATCGGGGCCAGCAAGGGGAATGGAGGCCAGGTTAGTGGTTGGAGGGATGAGGAAGGCTCCCAGCTAGGCCACTGAGCCCATCACTGTGGTCTGGCTCTTTTGGTGAAAAAATACCAAGTTTGAACAAGTGTCTCCCTGTGTCCTGAGCTCTGGGTTGCTCCCAGACAGGAGTCACTCTATTACACAAACCACAGCCAAGGGCAACAAGGGCCCAGGGAGGACTGGAAGCGGGGGGGAGGGCGGGAACATGGGGCTCAGGACAGGACTTGGTCCAAATCTGTCCATCACAGGCACAATGGTGCAAGTGAGGCCTGTGGGCTGGGTTGGAGGTCTGGGCGTGCATCATGGGAGCTGCAGGTGAGACAGGGGAAAGAGAAGCCCAGACTCACAAGGAGAAGACAGACATACATCATACAAAACTGAAACCACCACAAAAGCAAATAGGGTCAGCTCTCTAGAATCTGTTTTAAAGTATTATGAGCAGACAAAGGACTCAGCTGGGCAACAGGAGAGTGACAATGGGGTTGAGAAGAGGAGGTTATGACAGGGCACCAGAGCATGTGAGTGTGTGTGTGTGCATGCGTGTGTGTGCTCGGCAGCTCTAGCTCTAGTAATATGTGAGTTAGGATCAGTATAATTTTCTTTCTTTGCTGCCTTCTGCTTCATTCTAAAATCAGGACTCTGAGTGGTTTGGGCTTCTCTAGGCCTTGCCTCCTCCTTCCACATGTGGCCGAGGACGAGTTAATGGGACCTGCACACAGAGCCTCACACAGCCTTGAAGACAGAGGCCCATTCATCTCAGGACACGGTGGCACCTCTCTCCCAGGCTGGCCTGCTGTCCCAGGCCGTGGCTCCCACACACACGAGGGGAGACGTGCGCCTTCGCACACGCCAACTTGCCCTCGAGCACACACAAAAAGCCACACTTGGGCTCTGTTAACCCTTCAGCACCACGTGTGGGCGCCTCTTGGCTCCTAGCCTGGGCTCTGGCTTTGCCTGTCTCAATCCCTTTTACCCAAGCCTGGCCCTACCTGGTTTAACCCTGGAACAACCTCCTCCAGGTCCCCAGGGAGCCCACCGTGGGCCTGCAAAGCTTCAGTATATCAGGGAGAGAACTCAGCCAAAGAACTGGATGGAGGCATTCCTTCAAGTGGAGGAAGAGAGAGGACTCTGAAGGTCTGGGTTCAAGTTACAGCTATGCTTTCTGCCAGCTGTGTGTCCTCGGACAAGTCATTTAACCCCTTTGGGCTTCAGTCTTTGGACTGTGAGAAGAATAGAAGTAAAATTAATGTCCACAGGTACACTTACTGTAGTTATATGCAAAACATGTAGAATTTTATATTTTGCTGGAAAGAGGTTTTGTAAGTTTAGCCAGCTTTTCATAAGTCCCTTTAACTCCCTCAAACCCCAAGATCAGTGAATTTCCTGAAATTTCAGGACTCTACATGCATAAGTTATGTGCTTTGTAAGTGTCACAAATGCAGCCATTGAAAGTCCATTTATCATCTAAGGTCAGTGTCTGAAATTCTCCCATGTTACCGCTATTTGCATAAATCCATGTTGGGAACTCCATGCCCATTACCTTCATGAAGACTCAAGATCAGGCTCAGACTGAGATGCTCTTATCTGATGAACTCATGTATTGGGGTGGGGCCATCAGATTGGAGGGTCAAGCCTGGTATGGGTCATGGAACAAGAAAGAATGGAGGATGGGGTAGGTGTTAGGAATAATAACCATGATACTAATATCTATTTAGTGCTTTCTGTGTGCCAGGCCTTGGGAAACCAACCAATTATCAAAGTGAATAATATCATTATTCTCATTTACAGATAAGGAAACAGGCTTAGGGAGACTGTCCATTGCTCGGAATCACTTAACTGGTTAAGTGGGGGAAACTAACAGCGAAAGCAGGACTCCCTGAGGCCGAGGTCTTTACTCTGTTTTTTAAGCAGTCTTAAAAAAAACAAACCAACCTTGTCCACCCTCCATGGCATGTGAGACCCTAGTTCCCCAACCAGGGATGGAACCTTAACCACTGGACCACCAGGAAAGTCCCCAAAGGCTTTATTTTTCAAACAGAAGGACATTGAGGGGATAAACCCATCTCCAGTGACATTTCAGAGGAACTGGGCACAACACTGCTGTGTTTGGGGTTCAAAGCTACACGAGAAACAGTCTTTGGAGAGAAGAGCTGGAGTCTGAAGTCTGCCTGAGCTGGTCCTTGGGGGTCTGAGGGCAGCAAGAAAGCTGGGCCAAAGGCACTGGCTCTTCAGAGCTCTCCCCAAGGCCTGGCGCAAAGGCCTCTTTGTTCACTGCTCTGACTTCTACATGGCCCTCCGTCTCCATCCTCAGGAACCTTGGGCTGCTTCACCAGCATAGGGTGCTCTCCGGTCCCTCCCAGCCTCAGCCAGCACCCATCCTGCCTCGGGGTCCCTACGAGGATGGGTGGCTCAGGACATCAGGATATGGGGCAGGCAGGAAGGACTGTGTCAGGAAGAGCCAGTGTGCAGGGACTGTGTGCCTGCTGCTCCCCCAAACAAACACCTTTTACTTCTTTTGAGGCAGAGACTCAAAGATTTATTAGCTGTTTATTTCTGTATGACTTAGAAAAGAGTTTTTCAAATTCCTATTAATTTCCTATTAAAGGGCTCAGAATGCCTCCACCCACTTATTAATACTGCTCCCCATCTTCTTCTGCCTGTAATCCTTCCCACTGGCCCCCTTCAACCTCTGCAGCAATGAAAAAAGATGGGGAAATACGCCAATTGGGTTCTTTTTAAATATTTGTTTTTATTTGTTTATTTGACTGCACTGAGTCTTAGTTGCAATATGCAGGATTTTTAGTGGTGGCAGGCGAATTCTTAGTTGTGGCATGGGGGAATCTAGTTCCCCAAACTAGGATTGAACCTGTGCCCTGGGAGCTTGGAATCTTAGCCACTGGACCATCAGGGAAGTCCCTGGATTCTTGATAGATATCCCAGAACTTAATTTCAGCTTTCTTGTCCCCAGACTGGAGTCTAGAAGGAACCTGAGACTGAATGAAGGGAGTTCATTCATTCCTAGGGCTAGGAAGGAGGTCTACCTCTAGGGAGTTCTGGAGATTGGGGTCCACTCCGCTAGGAAGTTGGGAGTCAGGGAATCTCCACCTCCTTTCCTGGTCCCCTTGCTGGACACTCTTAAAACTCCATTCTTCTCACACTGTTACCTCGGCCCGTCCAGATTTGGGCTCCCTCTTCTCCCTGAGGGTAGGGATGGTGGTCATGGTGGCATTTCCTGAGCCCGGGAAGAACATGACTGAGCTCGGCAGAACCTCCGTTCCTGAGGCCTCATTTCCCTGCCCCTTCTGCCAGGGAGGGCACAAGGCTGTTCCTAGACAGGCTTTGTTCCTCCTACTTACCTGACTGTCACCCCCTGCCAGCCCCCACATGCAGCATCCCCTTCAAGTACCCCTGGTCTCCCTTCAGCATCACCTCCTGCTCTGCGCAGGCCTCTTCCTGCCCTGACAGCCTGGCCCAAGCTCATAGTTCTAGAGATTTCTTCTCAATGCAGACCAGTGTGTGACTGAGGGGCCCAGGGACCTGTAATGGTGGGATGTCCTCAGGGCTGAGCAGTCCAAAGTGGGCTAGGAACTACTTGGGACACCAGTAGGGCAGAGTCACTAAACAAAAGATCAATCATGTAATTTCTGATATTTGATTTTTAAAAAAAAGCATACAGGTAGTCATCAGGATAAAAGGCAAAACTTTTTTGGACTTCTTTATACTTAGTTTACCATTTGAGTTGCTTTTATTTTGAATACCTATCTTTTTCAAAGCTGGCACCCGTCAAAATGTTAATCTAGCTCCAAGGCTCTGCACTGTCCCTAAGCAAGAGGAAAATCAGCCTGGAAAAGTCAGCCCTCTATGGCCCCCAAAATGAGGGTGGAGGGATAGCAGCAAGCCAGAAAGAAGGGGCATAGGCTTTGGGGCCAAGGGGCTTAGGCTCAGGCCCCTGAGCCACTGTGTGCCACCTGAAGGGCCTTTGGCTCACCCTGCCTTCTCTCTTAGGCAGCGTGGTATTATCTGACTCTACTTCAGTGAATTGTAATGANCCAGGAAAGTCCCCAAAGGCTTTATTTTTCAAACAGAAGGACATTGAGGGGATAAACCCATCTCCAGTGACATTTCAGAGGAACTGGGCACAACACTGCTGTGTTTGGGGTTCAAAGCTACACGAGAAACAGTCTTTGGAGAGAAGAGCTGGAGTCTGAAGTCTGCCTGAGCTGGTCCTTGGGGGTCTGAGGGCAGCAAGAAAGCTGGGCCAAAGGCACTGGCTCTTCAGAGCTCTCCCCAAGGCCTGGCGCAAAGGCCTCTTTGTTCACTGCTCTGACTTCTACATGGCCCTCCGTCTCCATCCTCAGGAACCCTGGGCTGCTTCACCAGCATAGGGTGCTCTCCGGTCCCTCCCAGCCTCAGCCAGCACCCATCCTGCCTCGGGGTCCCTACGAGGATGGGTGGCTCAGGACATCAGGATATGGGGCAGGCAGGAAGGACTGTGTCAGGAAGAGCCAGTGTGCAGGGACTGTGTGCCTGCTGCTCCCCCAAACAAACACCTTTTACTTCTTTTGAGGCAGAGACTCAAAGATTTATTAGCTGTTTATTTCTGTATGACTTAGAAAAGAGTTTTTCAAATTCCTATTAATTTCCTATTAAAGGGCTCAGAATGCCTCCACCCACTTATTAATACTGCTCCCCATCTTCTTCTGCCTGTAATCCTTCCCACTGGCCCCCTTCAACCTCTGCAGCAATGAAAAAAGATGGGGAAATACGCCAATTGGGTTCTTTTTAAATATTTGTTTTTATTTGTTTATTTGACTGCACTGAGTCTTAGTTGCAATATGCAGGATTTTTAGTGGTGGCAGGCGAATTCTTAGTTGTGGCATGGGGGAATCTAGTTCCCCAAACTAGGATTGAACCTGTGCCCTGGGAGCTTGGAATCTTAGCCACTGGACCATCAGGGAAGTCCCTGGATTCTTGATAGATATCCCAGAACTTAATTTCAGCTTTCTTGTCCCCAGACTGGAGTCTAGAAGGAACCTGAGACTGAATGAAGGGAGTTCATTCATTCCTAGGGCTAGGAAGGAGGTCTACCTCTAGGGAGTTCTGGAGATTGGGGTCCACTCCGCTAGGAAGTTGGGAGTCAGGGAATCTCCACCTCCTTTCCTGGTCCCCTTGCTGGACACTCTTAAAACTCCATTCTTCTCACACTGTTACCTCGGCCCGTCCAGATTTGGGCTCCCTCTTCTCCCTGAGGGTAGGGATGGTGGTCATGGTGGCATTTCCTGAGCCCGGGAAGAACATGACTGAGCTCGGCAGAACCTCCGTTCCTGAGGCCTCATTTCCCTGCCCCTTCTGCCAGGGAGGGCACAAGGCTGTTCCTAGACAGGCTTTGTTCCTCCTACTTACCTGACTGTCACCCCCTGCCAGCCCCCACATGCAGCATCCCCTTCAAGTACCCCTGGTCTCCCTTCAGCATCACCTCCTGCTCTGCGCAGGCCTCTTCCTGCCCTGACAGCCTGGCCCAAGCTCATAGTTCTAGAGATTTCTTCTCAATGCAGACCAGTGTGTGACTGAGGGGCCCAGGGACCTGTAATGGTGGGATGTCCTCAGGGCTGAGCAGTCCAAAGTGGGCTAGGAACTACTTGGGACACCAGTAGGGCAGAGTCACTAAACAAAAGATCAATCATGTAATTTCTGATATTTGATTTTTAAAAAAAAGCATACAGGTAGTCATCAGGATAAAAGGCAAAACTTTTTTGGACTTCTTTATACTTAGTTTACCATTTGAGTTGCTTTTATTTTGAATACCTATCTTTTTCAAAGCTGGCACCCGTCAAAATGTTAATCTAGCTCCAAGGCTCTGCACTGTCCCTAAGCAAGAGGAAAATCAGCCTGGAAAAGTCAGCCCTCTATGGCCCCCAAAATGAGGGTGGAGGGATAGCAGCAAGCCAGAAAGAAGGGGCATAGGCTTTGGGGCCAAGGGGCTTAGGCTCAGGCCCCTGAGCCACTGTGTGCCACCTGAAGGGCCTTTGGCTCACCCTGCCTTCTCTCTTAGGCAGCGTGGTATTATCTGACTCTACTTCAGTGAATTGTAATGAAGGTCAGGAGGACTGGAGATGTCCACGCACGTTGAAAATAGTCACCTCATCAAGAGGAGGCATCATAGAGCAAAGGGTGAGGAAATACCCCAGAAAGCCCCTCAGAAGCGTCATGATAGTGTCTTGCCCACCTCTGACTCTCTAGTCCAACCCAAAGCTATGCAGGGAAGGAGACCCCAGGGGCCTTCTCAGTCTAATTCTGGCCTCACCACCTTGTGAGGGTGGTCTCTCTATATTGCTGAAATAAACACTTTTGGGTTACATGAACAATAACCGTTTAATTCAGGGTAAATTTCCAAAAGGATTCCCTTTGCTAATTACAAACACAACCCCAGGGGGCCTCCAGAGGGAGTGGACCCCACTGTAAGGAGCCCTGTGCAGGTAGGGCTTCTCGGTTCTTTTGATGTCTGTCGGTGTGGACTGTCATCTCCACGCTCACCCTCTTTCCTCTGCCAGGGCAGAGCGCAGCCCACCGCGTGCTGCTGCTGTTGTGTGAGAGCGCTGTCACAGCATGCTGACTGAAGACTGGCTCTCCTTGGATGGCCCTCAAGCACAGCATTTTTTTCAGCAACTCTCACCAGACNTGTGCAGGTAGGGCTTCTCGGTTCTTTTGATGTCTGTCGGTGTGGACTGTCATCTCCTCGCTCACCCTCTTTCCTCTGCCAGGGCAGAGCGCAGCCCACCGCGTGCCGCTGCTGTTGTGTGAGAGCGCTGTCACAGCATGCTGACTGAAGACTGGCTCTCCTTGGATGGCCCTCAAGCACGGCATTTTTTTCAGCAACTCTCACCAGACCCACAGATGGATTTATCTTCCCTGCGTGCGCCGTGTGGCTGTTTCTTTCAGGGACCCGCTAGCTCAATGAGCTGCACTGTTCTATGGAGTCGGCCAAACAGCCACGGCTCTGTTCTCTCAGCCAGACCCTGGGGCCTGGAGTCCTGCCTCCAGGAATTCCAGGCTTTGAGAATGTTAGAGCTGGAAGACACCTCAGCCGTCAACTAGTCCTGCCCCAACCTCTGTGCAGATGGGGAAACTGAGGCCCAAGGAGGGGGAGACTCTTGGAGAACGGCAGCCTTTGCTTTAACCTTGGCAGGTACCACTCCCCCTGGTCCGCTGGCCTCTCAGCTGTGGAGAGCTTGGACTCTCCCAGGCAGCCCGCTCCACTGCTGGAACAAGAGGAATGTTCTTCCTGGTACCGGGCTAAAAGTGACCCCCAGCCTCCCTTTGTGGTTCATCTTTTTGTGCAGTCTCCATGGAGAGATACAACTGACCCACAGGGAACAAATTAGAAATCAGTTCATCCTCAAAAGGATTGGAGCAGACCATCCTGGGTCTCTCCCAGGCAGCCTCTGCCACCAACTCGGAGACCAGACCTGGCAGCCTCATCACAGACACTTGGATTCAAATGGCACTCCCCTGCTTAAGAGCTATGTGACGGTGAGCACGTTAGAACCTCAGCTCCCTCATCTGCAAAAACAGGGGTAGCAGTAGTTTCCACCTCTAAAGGCTATCGTGAAGATGCAATGAGATTACATGAAAAGGGATTAAGTACGGAGCTGGTATATCATCAGAAGACAACCAGTACAGTTTTGATGATGCTGTTGGAAGAGACTAATCTCTGGATTCACATTGCGAGTGTCTGTGCCTGAGTGCTAAGTGGCTTCAGTTGTGTCCGACTCTTTGCCACCCCATGGACTATAGCCTGCCAGGCTCCTCTGTCCACAGGATTCTCCAGGCAAGAACACTGGAGTGTGTTGCCATGCCCTCCTCCAGGGGATCTTCCCGACCCCTGGATTGAACCAGCGCCTGTTAAGACTCCTGCATTAGCAGGCAGGTTCTTTACCACTAGTATCACCTGGGAAGCCCCTGGGTTCACAGCTGCCATTTAAATCCCAGCTCCATCACTTTTGTATCATACTTGACTTTGAACAAGTTGCTAACTTCCCTGGGCCTCATATTCTGCATCAGTCTGGATACTTGCAAGTTACCAAAAAAAAATTAATAAAATCCAATTCAACTGTCTAAAGTAACAATGCTGCTGCTGCTGCTGCTAAGTCGCTTCAGTTGTGTCCAGCTCTGCGCGACCCCATAGACGGCAGCCCACCAAGCTCCCCCATCCCTGGGATTCTCCAGGCAAGAACACCGGAGGAGGTTGCCATTTCCTTCTCCAATGCATGAAAGTGAAAAGTGAAAAGTGAAGTCGCTCAGTCGTGTCCAACTCTTAGTGACCCCATGGACTGCAGCCTACCAGACTCCTCCGTCCATGGGATTTTCCAGATAAGAGTACTGAAGTGGTGTGCCATTGCCTTCATTAATTCACATAACAGATAATCCTAAGGTCATGAGGGTTTCAGGAGTAATCTGATCAGGGCTTCAGCTTGTTCTCTGATTCTCCTGGCTTGGCTTGGCTTGGCTGATATGTTGATTCAACCTCATCTATGATAACTGTAAGATGGCTACCAGCAGTTCCAGGCCCACACACCTGTGTCTATCACAGTCTAACATAAAAATGAAAGAGAAGAGTGATCTTTTCTTCCCTCATCATTAAATCAACTTCTGCTTATGCTTCATTTGCACCATCCTGAAGGAGTTTCTCAGGCCTGAGTGATAAGATTACCCTGATTGGCTCAAATCTATCAGGTCCTACCCTTGGAACTGGGCCTGACATCAACCCTACCAAACTGCAAGTCTGCTCCACAGTGGGGGCGGGGTGTGACAGATGCTGGGGNAGAGAAGAGTGATCTTTTCTTCCCTCATCATTAAATCAACTTCTGCTTATGCTTCATTTGCACCATCCTGAAGGAGTTTCTCAGGCCTGAGTGATAAGATTACCCTGATTGGCTCAGATCTATCAGGTCCTACCCTTGGAACTGGGCCTGACATCAACCCTACCAAACTGCAAGTCTGCTCCACAGTGGGGGCGGGGTGTGACAGATGCTGGGGGAGTCCTCTGCAGAGGATATCTGTCAGGGCTGGATGAGATAAGACACGCAGTGTTCAGAACAGCACNGACCCCAGTTCGACTCCTGGGTAAAGAAGATGCTCTGGCGAAGGGATAGGTTACCCACTCCTGTATTCTTGGACTTCCCTTGTAGCTCAGCTGGTAAAGAATCCGCCTGCAATGCGGGAGACCTGGGTTTGATCCCTGGGTTGGGAAGATCCCCTGAAGAAGGGAAAGGCTACCCACTCAAGTATCCTGGCCTGGAGAATTGATATTCCATGGAAATATTGGAAATGTTTCTGCCCTCATTCAAATGGCCACGAGAGGGCGCTTTCACTTTCACTTTTCTAAAAATATCTAAAGACCTGTCCCACCAAATTCCCTGGAGCACAGAGTGCCTCAGTCCACCTTGAATTCCCTCAGAGAGTGTTGAAGGTCAACAGCTGCAGCAGCGCAAGATTCAGTCTCCCCAGAAGCAGATGGCAAATGAATTTATGGTTACATAGAGAATAAATTTATGGTTGCTAGGGTGCAAGGGGAGGGGGAGGGATAGAGAATTTGGGATTGACATGTACATGCATGCACGCATGCAAAGTAACTTCAGTCTTTGAGACCCTATGTCCTGTAGCCTGCCAGGCCCTTCTGTCCATGGGATTCTCCAGGCAAGAATACTGGAGTGGGTTGCCATGCTTTCCTCTAAGGGATTTTTCCATCTCAAGGATTGCACTCCGCATCTCCCGCAGCTTCTGTATCTCAGCTGAATTGTTTACTGCTGAGCCACCGAAGAAGCCATTGATATGTACAAACTGCTATATTTAAATAACCAACAAACACCTACTGTATACAAAAATGGAGAAGGGACAAGAGAATAATACAAGTGAGATGAAATTGGTCTTGTGTTGATTATTTTTGAATCTAATTAATGGATTCATGAGAATTTATTACACTACTCCTTCTATTTTTGTGTGTTTGAAATGTTCCTTAATAAAAAAATTTTTAAAAATAAAAGAACTGGCAGGTAAAGACTGTGAAATTTAATTCAAAAATTTCAGGTTTATTTAACTAATCATTTATTCATGCTGCTAAGTTGCTTCAGTCCTGTCTGCCTCTGTGCGACCCCATAGATGGCAGCCCATCAGGCTCCTCTGTCCCTGGGATTCTTCAAGCAAGAACACTGGAGTGGGTTGCCATTTACTTCTCCAACGCATGAATGAAAAGTGAAAGTGAAGTCGTTCAGTTGTGTCCGACTCTTAGCGACCCCATGAATTTCGACCTACCAGGCTCCTCCATCCATGGGATTTTCCAGGCAAGAGTACTGGAGTGGGGTGCCATTGCCTTGAGGGCAAACTAATTTTTCTTTCTTTTTTCTTTCTTCTTTCTCTTGCTTCCTCCCTCTGTCCTTCCGTCCCTCTTTCTCTTTCTCCCTTTCTGTCTCTGTTCCTTCCTTCCTTCTTTCCTGCCTCCCTTCTTTCCTTCCTCCCTCTCTTCCTTTCTTTCTTAGCAAATAATGCTTTCTTTTTCTCCTGCCTCTAGCCTGATCAATTTATAGTACTTATTATAGCATCGATACCATTATAAACATTTCTAATTGTCTCTGTTTCCTGGCTGTATATTTCTTAAGATGAAGGATATTGTTTGGTTCCCTGTTGTATTCTTGTTTCTAACACATAGTCATCAATGTTAAACATATATATTAAGAAAATTATTTTATTGAAGTATAGCTGATTTACAATGTTATCTTAATTTCTACTGTACAGCACAGTGATTCAGTTATATACAAATACATATTTAAATACATATCTATTGAACCAATGCATTCATTGAACACAAAAGCAAACCAACAAGTATTTTTGAGCAGTTCTTATGATCTAGACACTCAGCTACTCATAGTCAAGAAAGCATTCCGGAAAAATGAGCAGTTTAAACAAAGAAATGAGATTATAATGTGGTTTTGAAACTGATGAGTCCGACCTGTCTAAAGACAAACTTTCATTTTGGTACAGCCTGTGAAATGAGACTTTAATATGTTATGATTTGTCAATCATAAAATGTTTAATGCCAAACTAGAAGTACATTGAATCGTGTTAACATGAAGGAAAAGGGAGAAAACTGACTGAATATTATGGTAAGAATATTAAGGGCTAGGATTCCCTGAAACTTTTATTTAGCACCAAAGTTTAGCACCAGGATACACAAGACTGGTCAGTGATGAAGACTGCAGATGCTATGGATGGAACCCTAATTTTCTGGTCAGAAGTGAGGCAGAGGCTGATGAGAGATCATTTTAGGCAAGATNATTTTCCAGGCAAGAGTACTGGAGTGGGGTGCCATTGCCTTGAGGGCAAACTAATTTTTCTTTCTTTTTTCTTTCTTCTTTCTCTTGCTTCCTCCCTCTCTCCTTCCGTCCCTCTTTCTCTTTCTCCCTTTCTGTCTCTGTTCCTTCCTTCCTTCTTTCCTGCCTCCCTTCTTTCCTTCCTCCCTCTCTTCCTTTCTTTCTTAGCAAATAATGCTTTCTTTTTCTCCTGCCTCTAGCCTGATCAATTTATAGTACTTATTATAGCATCGATACCATTATAAACATTTCTAATTGTCTCTGTTTCCTGGCTGTATATTTCTTAAGATGAAGGATATTGTTTGGTTCCCTGTTGTATTCTTGTTTCTAACACATAGTCATCAATGTTAAACATATATATTAAGAAAATTATTTTATTGAAGTATAGCTGATTTACAATGTTATCTTAATTTCTACTGTACAGCACAGTGATTCAGTTATATACAAATACATATTTAAATACATATCTATTGAACCAATGCATTCATTGAACACAAAAGCAAACCAACAAGTATTTTTGAGCAGTTCTTATGATCTAGACACTCAGCTACTCATAGTCAAGAAAGCATTCCGGAAAAATGAGCAGTTTAAACAAAGAAATGAGATTATAATGTGGTTTTGAAACTGATGAGGCCGACCTGTCTAAAGACAAACTTTCATTTTGGTACAGCCTGTGAAATGAGACTTTAATATGTTATGATTTGTCAATCATAAAATGTTTAATGCCAAACTAGAAGTACATTGAATCGTGTTAACATGAAGGAAAAGGGAGAAAACTGACTGAATATTATGGTAAGAATATTAAGGGCTAGGATTCCCTGAAACTTTTATTTAGCACCAAAGTTTAGCACCAGGATACACAAGACTGGTCAGTGATGAAGACTGCAGATGCTATGGATGGAACCCTAATTTTCTGGTCAGAAGTGAGGCAGAGGCTAATGAGAGATCATTTTAGGCAAGATTGTATTTAAATAAACCAATGGCACTCTTGAGTTCACAGATTGTAGAAGTGGAAGAAGTTTACATCAGAAAACTAAACTTAGCTAAACTAGGAAAGGTCAAGGTGGAGAAAACAGGGTAGTGAATAGCAAGTAGGCAACTGTGTAACCTGAGATGATCTATTTACTACCACAGAAAGCCTGACACCATCAGTGCAATCACTTTAAGACNGATCATATTTAAATAAACCAATGGCACTCTTGAGTTCACAGATTGTAGAAATGGAAGAAGTTTACATCAGAAAACTAAACTTAGCTAAACTAGAAAAGGTCAAGGTGGAGAAAACAGGGTAGTGAATAGTAAGTAGGCAACTGTGTAACCTGAGATGATCTATTTACTACCACAGAAAGCCTGACACCATCAGTGCAATCACTTTAAGACAATGAAAGAAAATATATGTTGTTGAGCATAAAGAAGAAATAGAGAAAATCCAAGGAAGAGAAGGTATATGTGCAGGTGTGGCTGACTCACTTTTGCTGTACAGCAGAAACTAACACAACACTGTAAAGCACATTACTCCATTTTTTTCTAAGAAGAAATAGAAAAAAAAAGAAATAGGGAAATAAAAACTAAGAAAAATGGCACCAGTTAGAATGAAAAACAGCTTAATTAGACAGGCATATGAGGTGCTATTTGCTGCAGCCTTAGAGTCAGCTAGATAATATTTGATGCTGGAGTCTAGCTTAAATTCTGCTCAAAGAAAGTGCTGAATTGGATTTAATGGTCATTTCTACTTGATTATGTTTGGAAAATAAAGGTTAGTTAGACCTTGCTCAGCAATTATTATTATTATTTTTTTACAGTACCAATCCTAAATGTCTATGAAAATCTGACTTAAGAAAGTTTAGTAATACATCAGGAAAATTAAGACTGAGTAAGAAAAATGAAGACAAACCCAACCATGGAATTTTTATACATCCATTTCAAAAACTCTAGATAAAATATTTACTAATGTTTAACTTCCAGGTGAGATATAGATATAAAATATTCATTGAAAGGGGGGATTCCTGCAGTGTTCCTGACTCCAAAATACTACTTCAACTTTCACATTTACACTAGAAGACAATCACTCTAGGTTCAGATGGCTAAGGAGCTTCTAGTTAAATTACACTTCAGTAACATTTTGAATTAAATTTTAGTGGGAAAATTTTGGAACATGAATGTTCTTATCTTCTTGGACATGTGGAATCTGGTAAAAACCAGTATTTCCATGTTTCTATGATTGTTATAGAATTAGACCATAAGAGAATAGTTAGAAAATTAAAAGAAAATGTTGGAAAAATATGACTGTGAAAAGCAAATTTACACATATAAAGATGTCATGATGTGATCATTCCCTATTGTATATATATTATTCTGCTTTGATTCTCTGTTTAGTACTAACTAGTAACTTGTGTTTTTCTTAAAGATATATTTTTATTTGTTCTTTGTGTATCCCACTAGATAACTTCTTTCTTTGTTGTTGAGTATATGGACTTATATGTCCTTGGAGACTTCAAGAAGCATAATACTTGAAGATTAATATAATGGAAATTGAATACACTTAACAATATGATGTCTCTTCAAGGCCAGAGTCTCTAGTTCACTGGTCAAATTTCTGAGAGAAACAGCATCCCCATGGAAAATGATTTTCTACCTTCCCTCCACTTTTTATTTTCCCCTCTTACCCTACTGCCCAGTTTTGGTGACATCCTTTTCCTCCTTATATAGATCCTTTTCATGCATGCATGCATGCTATCTGTCCACCATTCAATCACCATTGTGTGTGTGTGTGATTATCTTACCTCAGGTCACAAAATTAAATTAAGTATAGTTCTTGGTTCATGACACACCCTCACCATGAACATTATTTTTCTCAATTTTTTTTTAATGTGAACCATTTTTAAATAACACAGAGAGGGGTCTCTTGTATTATAAATGTTAGGTGAGCAAGTAGGTTTATTCCTTCTAGAAAATGTAATCAAAACATTCTTTCTTCCTATTTTGCACTTTAAAAAGAAAAAAAAATTGTTGAGATTGGCAACATTTAACTTGAACTGAACTACAATGCATCATCATCAGCAATTATTTTTAACTTTCTTTTGGTCATATAGATTTTTGTGGATGAATTCTCCTTATTAGTCTCACAATACATTGCATAAGCAGCCAAACTATGACTTTATTGTGCTCCTTGGTGTCTAAGATTTATATATATATTAAAATGTATCACCTTTGAGACTGAAAAAGATATAATGTAGATATTTTCTCCTTTCAAACTGTGTGGTAGATTTTAAAATTTTTATTGCAAACTGTCAGCAAATCAATGGAGAGTTAGGTACTCTGATCAGAAGTGATAACTGGAAGGAGTGCAGCTGTCCCTGCGGGATTTCTTGTAAGGAATAGAAATACCTTGCTGAGAACATGTACATCCTCAAGGACATGCTAGGTTAGCTGATTTTTTTTTTCCAGCATGTAAGAAGAGTGTTTCCTTGTAAAGTTATCATTCCAAATGCTACCATCCAAAATTTCATCCAGTCTTTGTTCTTTCCTTTTCCTATTTGGAGGGAAGGAGAACTGAATGGTATGAGGTTAAATGGGAAGCTTCAGTCAGACTTTTAAGGTCGCCACTAGGTAACACGCAAGTGGTCTAAGTGTCAACAGAAACAATATTAACAACTTAAAATTTGAGAGTTATATTTTATTCAGTGGACATACTGAGGACTTCAAATCTGAGAGACATCATCTCAAGTGACCTGTGACCATGGGAAAAATGTTCCAAGGATGTGAGGCAAGGAGCTAGGACATATAAGAGCCTTGCAACAAAGGGCAAGTAGTAGAAACAAAAAATTAATGTTAGTAAAATAAAACTATGGGCTTCCCTGGTGGATTAGACAGGAAAGAATCTGCCTGAAATGTGGGAGACCTGGGTGTGATCCCTGGGTTGGGAAGATCCCTAGGAGGAGGGAATGGTAACCTACTCCAGTATTCTTGTTTGGAGAATCTCCATGGACAGAGGAGCCCATGGAGTCTCAAGGACGTGACAGCAGCTAAGCACATAGCACACACACACACACACAAAACTTAAAGTCTCAAATTAAGGAATTTAGCACTTTTCTCTATATGGAAAGATGCAAGAATACGGATTCACTGAACCATTCCTTCGTGTACTCAGCTATCTGGGGCCAGTATCCTGTGTTTTCACATCCTGAATTTCCTCAGGGCTCACCACTGGGAGTGGCTGCAATCTGATGGCTGGTATCCTTTGTTTCTTTCCTGAGTTCCCTCAGGGCTCACCTCATCTTCTGTTTATTGATATGGCAGGCAATATTTTATTTCTCACAAGGAATGACTGACCCATGGTGAATGTGTGTCAAATTTCTGTGGGCAGAACCAATCAATTATCCTTTTCTGCTCTCATAATGTTTGTCACATTTCTCTCATTTAACATCAAATAAATCTATATAAATAATATTACAACTATTGTGTGTCTTATGTTTTCATGTGTTAACTGCCTTGGCTGCTCTCAGAGTTTCCCAAAGACAGAGTTCAAGTTTGATCATCTTTTTATTTGGCTAACTGTTTAGTCTCTTCAAACACCTATTTTATGTCGTCACGTAGCTAGATTTTGATAGATTAAGCTTTGTAGGCCTGGCTTTAATGTAGTCAAAGTTGCCATTTCTTTCTCTTACTATTATTTTTAATCATTGATTCCTTTCTCTTACAGATGGACTTTCACTGGTCAATATTTTCTTCATGACAGCTCTTCCCAAACCAAAGCTTGCAAAAATAATAATAATTCTTCCCAGGAGGAATGAAAGACTTCCTTTGTCTATATCGAATTATTTAAGTCTTAATAGAGATGACCATTTCAAAGACTAGGGACTATACATCTCCACTGACTAAAACCATGCAAAGCATTACTCTAGGGAACTTGATTGGAGACACTGAAAGAGGAACGAGAACAAAAGAAAAAATCCACCTCTCTAGTTTATAGAACACGGTTTACAAAGCATTTGTTGAGTCCCATGTGATATAGCTCTTTGAGGCAAAGGGATGAGCACATTTCCCTTCCAGAGAGGAAAATTCAAGGTTTCACAGTTGGCAAGAGGCCAGCCCTTGGCTAGAAAACAGATCTTCTCATTTGAATTCCAAGGCAACTTCTAGGACACAACTTTGTCCTGGTATTGATGTCAATTGCATCAAACTATTCCCTCTCCAAAAAGAATTTGCTTGTTAAGCATAAGTTCTGCATGCTGGGAGAAGCAGAGAGAGAGTGGTGTGCTGATTTATGCAGCCTGGTTGTTATCTATGTGGAAGAGAGTTTGGATTTAAGCACTGTCAAAATACTGAGCAAATAAAACATGTCCTGAGATCCAGGAAAATATTCTGACCAGAGAATTCAAGTTATTTTGTGGTTCGTAACAATTTCTTGCCAATTCTACCAAATTGTAGAATTTCTATACAATTCTACCAAATTGTATTGTAGTCAATGTAAAGGCTGTATTTTTAAAACAGCTGAATGTAGAATGAAGTGGAGAAAGTAAAGTCAGAGTTAGCCCAGAAAATTTCAACAGTTTGCTAATTTTTTTCGCCAGGAGGTATGCTTGAAGCCCTTTTATGCTTGTGTTTTTTCAAATATCGTTGCCAGAGAACAGCTGAAAGTGGCTGGGGAAACTAAATCCACTGGTTCAAAAAGTGAGATGCTATAGCTAAAAGAGAATAATTTCATAAGTAAGGTCACTTAGTATAGTTGATCAAAAGGGTTTTTGTGCATATTTAACTACCACATGCACATAGTGGAAAAACAACCCTTACAGGTAGATCACACACATGGTATCCAACTGTGACTAAATGGTTTTAAGTGGACTTCCAAGGATGAATTTCCTTTCAAGCTACATTGACCTGGCTTATTCTAGATGTTCTACATCTTTTTGTTCCACATCTAATCATTTTGATGCTCCCAAGTTTTCATTATATATAGTAATAGAATGTGTGTTACTTGAGATTGGAAAAGTCTTCATCCAAATTGGGAAGAATGGTAAATGGTGACTTTATACCAAATGTTACCAAAAAAGCAGCAAACTGTGAGATAATAAAGATACTATTAAATAAGTCTCCCCAGAGTCTATGGGACATCTCTCAGGAAAGCTTTGCAATTTCTTTGGTACAGCTCTGTTCTTATACTTTTAACATGAAGATGAGAGGTGACATATTTTAATAAAGTTATTTTAACTTTTATTATTGCTTACCTATTTTTCATCCTACAAAAACTTTTTCAACCAGTTTTTATGGAAGTTCAAAGTGTACAACAGACAAAAGTGGAGCTTTTTTGATTAAAGCTAGGGATAGGCAAGAGCAAATTCCCAACCTACTTGGTCTCTTATTAATTTATGATAGTGCTGTATAAGTCTTCACAAATATCAATATATTTTCAAGGAGCTCATTCATAGCCATACTTGTAGTTAGCAAAATTTTAGGAAAAAATACCTTAATCACTAAATTGTTTAAAAATTGTTATATATCACTTTATTGAATGTTTTGTAGTCATCATAATAGGCTGATATAAATGTGAAATGGAAGAAAATTTATAATATATCATTAAACCACAATAACCAAATCAAGTCCAAAACTTTGAAAAATGATTTGAATATATTGATCACAGTTAAAATTTTCACATATGCACATATATGAGATTCCAAGAAAGAGGAATAAAGATCATAATATGTGTGGATTTATTCTGGATATTAGGAGAATAAATTTTAATATTTCCCATTCTTTCAGAGAAAAGTTGAAAGGAAGATCCCTGCATAAGATTGATTATATTTCATAAAATATTTCATGTTAAATAAACTGAGAATAATTAAAGCTCCTTGTGTAGAGGTCTTATCTGAGTAGTCTTTTGATTTGTAGAATACTCTTAGTAAATTATATTTTTCATTCTTTCACCATGCTCAAAAGTAGCTTTGGGCAGAGTCAGTGATCATTTCCCACTGGAAGAAATGGCAGGTGAATTTTTAAAGTAAATATATTTACTAATCAATTTTAAGGGGTTGCTTCCACTGCAATCCTTCTTGGTGAAACTAAACCTTCACTGAAAGACCAACTGGTTTCTGTTAGCAGACATTAAAGAATCAGGACAAAGACTATAATGGACAAACCCAGAAAAAGAACAGTAACAAGTCAGGCTGCTACCAAGGGGTGCAATTAATTTACAACCTGCCACATGCAGAACATATAACCAATAGGGACATAATTCAGTTCAATTGCTCAGTCATGTTTGACTCTTTGCACCAACCCTATGGACTGCAGCATGCCAGGCTTCCCTGTCCATCACCAACTCCTGGAGCTTGCTCAAACTCATGTCCATCAATTCGGGGATGCCATCCAACCTTCTCAGCTCCTGTCATCCCCTTCTCTTACAGCCTTCAGTCTCTCCCAGCACTAAGATCTTTTCCAATGAGTCAGTTCTTCACATCAGTTAAATACAGTAAAAGGACACAATAGGTGACTAAATAGTTAATAGAATTAGGAAATTAATCTCCCCCACATTAGGATTTTAAATAGAATAAATATGAGAGACCCCTTCCCTGGTGGCTCAGATGGTAAAGCGTCTGTCTACAATGTGAGAGATCTGGGTTCGATCCCTGGGTTGGGAACATTCCCTGGAGAAGAAAATGGCAACCCACCACAGTACTCTTGCCTTGAAAATCCCATGGATGGAAGAGCTTGGTGCAGGCTACTATCCATGGGGTCGCAAAGAGTCGAGCATGACTGAGCGATTTCACTTTCACTGCCATTACTCAAGAAAGAGGNCCAAATCAAGTCCAAAACTTTGAAAAATGATTTGAATATATTGATCACAGTTAAAATTTTCACATATGCACATATATGAGATTCCAAGAAAGAGGAATAAAGATCATAATATGTGTGGATTTATTCTGGATATTAGGAGAATAAATTTTAATATTTCCCATTCTTTCAGAGAAAAGTTGAAAGGAAGATCCCTGCATAAGATTGATTATATTTCATAAAATATTTCATGTTAAATAAACTGAGAATAATTAAAGCTCCTTGTGTAGAGGTCTTATCTGAGTAGTCTTTTGATTTGTAGAATACTCTTAGTAAATTATATTTTTCATTCTTTCACCATGCTCAAAAGTAGCTTTGGGCAGAGTCAGTGATCATTTCCCACTGGAAGAAATGGCAGGTGAATTTTTAAAGTAAATATATTTACTAATCAATTTTAAGGGGTTGCTTCCACTGCAATCCTTCTTGGTGAAACTAAACCTTCACTGAAAGACCAACTGGTTTCTGTTAGCAGACATTAAAGAATCAGGACAAAGACTATAATGGACAAACCCAGAAAAAGAACAGTAACAAGTCAGGCTGCTACCAAGGGGTGCAATTAATTTACAACCTGCCACATGCAGAACATATAACCAATAGGGACATAATTCAGTTCAATTGCTCAGTCATGTTTGACTCTTTGCACCAACCCTATGGACTGCAGCATGCCAGGCTTCCCTGTCCATCACCAACTCCTGGAGCTTGCTCAAACTCATGTCCATCAATTCGGGGATGCCATCCAACCTTCTCAGCTCCTGTCATCCCCTTCTCTTACAGCCTTCAGTCTCTCCCAGCACTAAGATCTTTTCCAATGAGTCAGTTCTTCACATCAGTTAAATACAGTAAAAGGACACAATAGGTGACTAAATAGTTAATAGAATTAGGAAATTAATCTCCCCCACATTAGGATTTTAAATAGAATAAATATGAGAGACCCCTTCCCTGGTGGCTCAGATGGTAAAGCGTCTGTCTACAATGTGAGAGATCTGGGTTCGATCCCTGGGTTGGGAACATTCCCTGGAGAAGAAAATGGCAACCCACCACAGTACTCTTGCCTTGAAAATCCCATGGATGGAAGAGCTTGGTGCAGGCTACTATCCATGGGGTCGCAAAGAGTCGAGCATGACTGAGCGATTTCACTTTCACTGCCATTACTCAAGAAAGAGGTGTGCTTAACCACAAAACCAAGCAGGTTTGTTTAGCAACAAAACCATTCAAAAGTCACATGAGACATGCCCCCAAACAATAAAACTATGGTGGCATGAGACTCAGGTCCTGCCCAGTGAGCTCAGAACGTTAATGATCCCTAGGATATGCTCTCTGCACAGATAAAAATCAATAATTTGTGGACCTAGCTTGACCATATAGGGAGAAGAAAACTCCCCTACCCAACCTGAAGGAAGCATGATGTCTACTCAAGAAAGAGAAAGATGTTCCCCTCTCCTCATTTTTCTTATGATTATTAAACTGTAGCCCAGTAAGTTCTCAGGGCACAGCAACACCTCACCCACCCACTTGTAAGCCTTATAATTTCTTATTCTGATAAATCACCTTTTATCTATCACTTTGCTTCTTGTTGAATTCCTTCTGTGCTGAGACATAAAGGGCCGTTATATTGGAGCTCTTTGGAGCTCCCCAAACCACATCACCAAATGGTTTCATAATATAAAATTCTAAGATTAAAAATTCATTAGAATAAGCAAACTGGAATAAAAGATAACTGGAAGAAATATAAAGATTCTATAATTTTCATATGTATTATGGGGAGCACTTACACAAATACCACCCTGAACATATTTTACCTTAACAATTAAAAATAAAAAGAATTAAAAACTGCACTCTTCCCTGGTGGCTCAGATGGTAAAGCGTCTGTCTACAATGCGGGAGACCAGGGTTCGATCCCTGGGTTGGGAAGATCCCCTGGAGAAGGAAATGGCAACCCACTCCAGGACTATTGCCTGGAAAATCCCATGGACAGAGGAGCCTGGTAGGCTACAGTCCATGGGGTCACAAAGAGTTGGACATGACTGAGCGACTTCACTTCAAGTATAAAATTGTAGTCAAAATTTTGTGTAATTTTGCATTCTTGTGCCTTTAATGCTAAAAGTGAAAGTGAAAGTCATTCAGTCTTGTCTGACTTTTTGTGACTCCTCAGACTATACAGTCCGTGGAATTGTCTAGGCCAGAATTCTAGAGTGGTTATCCTTTCCCTTCTCCGGGGGCTCTTCCCAACCTAGGCATCGAACCCAGGTCTACCTCATTGGATTTTTTACCAGCTGAGCCACAAAGGAAGCCCTTGATATAATGCTATGTTACTAACTAATATTCTCACACAAGATAAACGAATGAGTCCTGCTTTATTGCTCAGCAAGGAGAAGGGGCTTGCTTAACGTACAGTGTAGCTCCCCCAACCTCACACCCTCTTTCATTCTAAGTATTTACTGGGGCAAATCATCAAACCAAGCAGGTCTATCACCACAGATTCATTTTACTTGAAATTTGATCTACAACATATAACTCCTATTTTTAAAAAATACAAATTCATATTCCCTATAGCTGCTTCCACAATTCTCTACTCCTTTGTTTAAAGTCACTCCTTGAGAGAATTGAAAACACTCGCTCTATCTAAACTTCTCTTGCCTTTCTTTATCTATTTATTTCTATCACTCCACAGAAGTCAATCCTGTTCAAGACACTAATCATTTTCACAATGCCAAGTCAAACATTTATTGTTTATATTTTATAGCACTTGGCTTCCTAGCGTTAGATTCTGTTGATCATTCTCTTTTTGAAACACTTGGCTTGGATTCCAGAACATTGAAAATTCCAGGTTTGATGTAGATTCTGCTGAACTATCTGTGTAGATGATTGCACTGTTTGAAAATATTGGCAATTTTATTTTTCCTTCCTCAATTTCATCCTGTATATTTTCTTTGCATTATAATATAAAAGAAATATGATATGGTAATAACAATGCATTCCAAGCCTTATTTCTGATATAGAGCAAATGACACATTCTTCATTGAATAGATTTTGATTTTTGTTACATGGATTAATCTAGTTAAGGAATTTTTGCTTTATTCATGGTTTTTGAGAATTTGAAGTCACAAAATAATGTTGATAATACATTTTCTACATTGGTTAAAATGATGACATTTTTCCCCCTGAAATAGCTTGGATAAAATTGAGATTATATGTATTGCTTGAGTTTTTGCTAGAATCTACTTGTAAAATAACCTGGGCCAAAGGAAGAGTAAATAATATATTACAATATTATTTTCTTTACAGCTTATTGGTTTTCTTTCTTGAGGCAAATTTCTATTCTCTTTACAGCAACAATTCTTGATATAATTGTCCCACTCTGATCCAAGGTAGAGACAATTTACATTTGTCATTGCATTTTTGTTTTGTTTTTGTTCCCTTCATTTGGGTTTTCACTGAGATTGTAGCATTTTGAGAGTTCCAACTTGATTCAAAGTTCTCAATTCCACTGCCCTTCTTATATCAGCTCCAGGAATGGTCTCCTGTCCTGCTGTGGCAACCATTCTAAGTATACACTGCTGTCAGTAACCCAGTAGTTCTGGCTTCAGTTATGCTTATCACTCTAATTTTCAGTTTCATCTTTGTTTTTAAGCCTCTAAAATTCTTCTTGACTTCTTTTGCAAGCTCAGCTACATATGTAAAGTAATGTTGTTGCTTTTGCATTTCTAACTACTTTATAGCAGGAGCTATTTCTTTCCAAAATATCTCATCAGAGTGCAAAATGTAGAAGTCTCATTTANAAGTATAAAATTGTAGTCAAAATTTTGTGTAATTTTGCATTCTTGTGCCTTTAATGCTAAAAGTGAAAGTGAAAGTCATTCAGTCTTGTCTGACTTTTTGTGACTCCTCAGACTATACAGTCCGTGGAATTGTCTAGGCCAGAATTCTAGAGTGGTTATCCTTTCCCTTCTCCGGGGGCTCTTCCCAACCTAGGCATCGAACCCAGGTCTACCTCATTGGATTTTTTACCAGCTGAGCCACAAAGGAAGCCCTTGATATAATGCTATGTTACTAACTAATATTCTCACACAAGATAAACGAATGAGTCCTGCTTTATTGCTCAGCAAGGAGAAGGGGCTTGCTTAACGTACAGTGTAGCTCCCCCAACCTCACACCCTCTTTCATTCTAAGTATTTACTGGGGCAAATCATCAAACCAAGCAGGTCTATCACCACAGATTCATTTTACTTGAAATTTGATCTACAACATATAACTCCTATTTTTAAAAAATACAAATTCATATTCCCTATAGCTGCTTCCACAATTCTCTACTCCTTTGTTTAAAGTCACTCCTTGAGAGAATTGAAAACACTCGCTCTATCTAAACTTCTCTTGCCTTTCTTTATCTATTTATTTCTATCACTCCACAGAAGTCAATCCTGTTCAAGACACTAATCATTTTCACAATGCCAAGTCAAACATTTATTGTTTATATTTTATAGCACTTGGCTTCCTAGCGTTAGATTCTGTTGATCATTCTCTTTTTGAAACACTTGGCTTGGATTCCAGAACATTGAAAATTCCAGGTTTGATGTAGATTCTGCTGAACTATCTGTGTAGATGATTGCACTGTTTGAAAATATTGGCAATTTTATTTTTCCTTCCTCAATTTCATCCTGTATATTTTCTTTGCATTATAATATAAAAGAAATATGATATGGTAATAACAATGCATTCCAAGCCTTATTTCTGATATAGAGCAAATGACACATTCTTCATTGAATAGATTTTGATTTTTGTTACATGGATTAATCTAGTTAAGGAATTTTTGCTTTATTCATGGTTTTTGAGAATTTGAAGTCACAAAATAATGTTGATAATACATTTTCTACATTGGTTAAAATGATGACATTTTTCCCCCTGAAATAGCTTGGATAAAATTGAGATTATATGTATTGCTTGAGTTTTTGCTAGAATCTACTTGTAAAATAACCTGGGCCAAAGGAAGAGTAAATAATATATTACAATATTATTTTCTTTACAGCTTATTGGTTTTCTTTCTTGAGGCAAATTTCTGTTCTCTTTACAGCAACAATTCTTGATATAATTGTCCCACTCTGATCCAAGGTAGAGACAATTTACATTTGTCATTGCATTTTTGTTTTGTTTTTGTTCCCTTCATTTGGGTTTTCACTGAGATTGTAGCATTTTGAGAGTTCCAACTTGATTCAAAGTTCTCAATTCCACTGCCCTTCTTATATCAGCTCCAGGAATGGTCTCCTGTCCTGCTGTGGCAACCATTCTAAGTATACACTGCTGTCAGTAACCCAGTAGTTCTGGCTTCAGTTATGCTTATCACTCTAATTTTCAGTTTCATCTTTGTTTTTAAGCCTCTAAAATTCTTCTTGACTTCTTTTGCAAGCTCAGCTACATATGTAAAGTAATGTTGTTGCTTTTGCATTTCTAACTACTTTATAGCAGGAGCTATTTCTTTCCAAAATATCTCATCAGAGTGCAAAATGTAGAAGTCTCATTTACTATGACTTTTCTAAATATAGTTATTTCAATAATTCAAGATATTACAAAGCAATGACCTAAGATCCTGTTTATTTAATTATTTTTTCTTTAAATAATTAAATGCATTATAAAGATTATGTATATGATGTATATAAGTACAATTTAAAGGAAAAAAATGAATATCTATGTACTAATTTACCTGGATCAATAGACATGCGTAATCTATAAACCAGAAGTCCCTCAATAAAAGTTAATCATCATAATTTCATCCAAACCCTTCCCTCCATCATGTGCCTACTGTTCTAACTCTTAAATTAATAATTCACTGCCTTTCCTTTATAGTTTTACCATTTGTGTATGCATGTCACCTCATACGAAGAGTTGATTCATTGGAAAAGAACCTGATGCTTGGAGGGATTGAGGGCAGGAGGAGAAGGGGACAACAGAGGATGAGACGGCTGGATGGCATCACCGATTCAATGGACATGAGTTTGGGTAAACTCCAGGAGTTGGTGATGGACAGGGAGGCCTGGCGTGCTGTGATTCATGGGGTCGCAAAGAGTCGGCCATGACTGAGTGACTGAACTGAACTGAATGCATGTCTAAACAATGTATTGTTTAGTTTTGTTAATGTGTTGTCAAACTGTGCCTGTTTTCCTAATTTTTTTAACATTATCAAGACGTTTAATCTCACATTGATATGAACAGCTGTGATTTATGGGTGGAATATCATGTATCATTTTTATCAACTCCTTATTAAAGGAAATTGTGGTTATATGTACTTTTTAATTTGTAAAAAGTATGACATAAGCATAGTTTCTCATATAAGATTTATTTTAGATACTGAGATGAACTTTGAGTGGAATAACTGCATCTTAGGGCTTGTACGTACTTAGCTTTCTAGAAAACCCAAAATATTTCCAAAAGAGTTTTAAATTTATGCTCCTGTCCACAGTGATGAGAGTTCCTAATTTTCTAAGTATTCCAGGCAATATTTAGTTTTACAGTCATTTAAATTTTTGTCAATCTAATAAGTATAAAAGAGTACATTATTTTGTGTGTGATTTGCATTCCCCTAATTACCAGTGAGACTGAATAAGCTTTCATTTGTTCATTCATCTCCATGTTTTCTTCCCTCTGACTCAATACTCACATTTTCCCCCATTTTTTTCCTTGAGTCATTACACATTTTGTTGTTGATGATAATAGAATATATGTACATATAATAAGTATCAGTATATATAGCTGCAGATACTGCAAATCCCAGAGACATTTTTACTATGGCATCTTTTAATGAACAAAAATTCTTAATTTTAATATAAATGAATTTATTTTCCATTATACTTTGGATTCTTTTGGAATCTGGTCATTTTATCTTTAAAAATAGATTAACAGTACTCTGTAATATCACTGGTGGCATCAAGTATTACCTGTGGGGAAGGGAATGGCTACCCACTCCAGTATTCTTGCCTGGAGAATTCCATGGACAGAGGAGCTTGAGGTCATAGTCAGACATGACTGAGCAACTAACACTTTTGCTTTTCACCAAGTATTATGATGAATACAGCTTCTCAATACCTCTGTTAATAAGCCTGTTGCTAGCTTTTGATATCTTTGGTTATACTTTTTTTTCCCTTGAAAATGTCAATCCCTTTGCTGAAGTGACAATATCTTGGTTTTCATCCTTCTGTAGACCTTTGATTCATATTTGAAAGCATTTCATTTAAATATTGCTTTTGTCCATAGTCTGCCTTCATTCCATTGTTCACACTCCCTAAGGTCTTTCAGAGTAACTTCACATTCCCACTATTTTATATACCACCTCTCAACCAAAGTCATCTCCTTTGGATTCTTGGGCTCATATTTCTGATTTCAACCAGACATTTCCACTCGGATGTCACAAAGTAAACTCAAATCCAAATCTGAATTCTTTCTTAAATTAGATCTCTTATGGTTATTCTATGAGCTAGTGGTCCTAATGTTCACATGGTCACCTAGGCTAAAGATTCAGATGCAATTTTTAATATATCCTTTCCTGCACTGCCACATGGTATTCATTGAACCCTATATTTCATTCTGAATATTTCTCATCTCTATATCTTCCTTGTTACGCACATTATCAGACCTCATATCTCACATAGATCTCTAAAAGAAGTTATTAATTTTTCTTGATAAGCTTAGTTTCTAAAACTCATCTTCTATAAAACTACCAACAATCCAAATAAAGTAAAAAACAACTATTGTAGGTTTATTATAGCACTAAATTATTTTCCCTATCTATATGAGCACAAATTAGAGATAAAAATACTAGTTTTCTTATTAAAAAAAAAAAAAGCTGACTATAGAATGTGGCTTCACATCCAAAGTAAAAGGGCAAGTTAACATTCTTCTGCAAATTAGGGATAAGACTCCAAGTCAGAGACACAGTCTACTCTATTGTGTCAAAGTTTGGCCCTTTCAGTTAATCACTCAACAGAGGAGCAGGCCAGAAAACACCTTTTCATTAGGCAGACATATCCAAGAGATAATTTCCCTTAGATTTATCTGTTAGATAATTCCATTCATACTCAGTGGGAAGTAGTCAGAAAAAGATAAGGAAAAAGGAATTCTTAGATCAAACAAGGTTATTGATCCTCTAACAAAATTTCCCCAATTTTCCACAATGATCCATCACCTACAGTCTATTACTTGAGTTCCTCATCTTGGCAAATCAAATATCACTTTCTCCTTCTGCCCACATCCTCTGGCTTCCACCATCTCCATCATCAGCTCTTGCTATATTCTTCCTTGCACCTCAGTCTAGCTGCACTTGTTCAGTAACAGCATCATGTCTAACTCTTCTGCCACACCAGGGACTGTAGCCCACCAAGCTCTTCTGACCTTGGAATTTCCCAGGCAAGAACACTGGAGTGGGTTGCCATTTCCTCCTCCAGGGGGTCTTCCTGACCCTGAGTTTGAACCCATGTCTCCTGCATTCGCAGATGAGTTCTTTACCACTGAATCACCAGGGAAGCTCCAAGCAGCACTTACCTACACATCATGTTCAGTATTCTTTGTTCGGAGTCTTGACTTTTCTCTTTTTGATGCTCTAACTATCCTTCATGAAAATTCCCTCAATTTATCCCACAGATGTCAGTAATGTATCAAACTCCCATATATATACATTGAGTTTGTGCCTTTTTTTTTTTTCTTTCTGAAAAGCATTTCATTTTCCCCATTCCAACTGTGTGAAATCATCCTGTCTTTTGGATCTATAATATTATCTGCCATTCAAGATTAAGTTTCCTTTGTTGCATTTTAGTAACCTATTTTTGTGTATGTTTCACCCACTAGCCTATAAACGCTTCAGGTTAAGTATTCCAAGACAAAAAGAACACTGCAGATCGTCAAGATGTTTGATAAGCCAATCTACTTTTCCTTAAATTTTTGACCTGCTTGTTGAATCTCAGTTGTTTTCCCTTTGGATTTAACAATAGGTTAGGCTTCTTAGCTTTGATTCTCTTCATTTAAAAAAAAATTTGATCTGAATTTATCATTGCTCTTTCTTGGCCTCACAAACTCCCCCCTAATTAACCATTGCGTTCAGGGCCCCATCTCAAATATACCTGCACAAGCCTTCCCTGGATAGACAAAATATGAACCATCTCTTCTGACTTCCCTATTCTGTCTCCTCTAGAGCTTTCAGCTTAGAACTCTATAAAGGATATAAAAAAGATGAAAACTGCCTCTGATGTCTATGCTAAGGGGAAAAAGGCATATTTCTTTTAGCAAACACTTATAAAATGTTATATTAAATGATCTTTTCTGTTTTTTACACTTTAGTCAGGTGACATATAAGCCTGGCAACAGAAAACTGAACACAAGGAGCACAGTTTAGAATTATAATCAAATAAAAATTTTCAAAATTAATCTGGCAGATACTCCTATTACGCAGAACAGTTATTATGCATATGGTAATATGCTACTAATGGTAAATAGCTCTCACAAATAACTCTTGGCAATATTGCTTCCTCATATTGAAACCACTATTTCTTTGTTACCATATTTCTTGGTTCATTCTCTAGTATCTAAAAGCAGCAATAAATGTTGACAGTTTTCCCTGATAGCATATACAGTTTAATTTTCATCTCTCACACACAAGTACACCAATTTTTACTGAAATCTAGGATCTAATTATTTTTTTCCTCTAAGTCCTAACGTTTTATGGCTTCTTAGGCTAATGATGCACTTCTTCTCAGATAATTCTGTGATGGAATAGATAGCCCCTTAACTTCCTATTCAAACACTTCAGAAGAAGACTCTGTGGATGACTAATTTATCAAATGACCAACTGGGAATCAACGGATGAGACTGAGAAAATATCTTTTCATCCCGAAATGGTGCATAATATAATTATGTCGAATGAGGGTCACAGATTGTAAGTGACAAACCTTAACTTCATTCAAGGCTCAGTGTCTTTGATATAACTCAAGTTTTGGCATTAGATCAGTGTTGTAACCAAAGTAGTTTTGGATGAATAAATTAAGTAAAAATTTTATAGGCTGTCTGTTGGATTCTTCCTCATGTTAACCACAGCTAGATATTTCTATGGATCAAACTATATTTTCTAAAATATATTTATGTGATCATATCTGTACTTAAACATCACAGTTAAATCCCATTATCAGCTATGCCTATAATGTTGAAAAGAGGTATTTTCTTTCCAGAGGTTAATTGCTTCCACCTCTATTTCACAATACTAAACTTCTCTCAGTCCTACTGAGAAAATGTGTGCAATTTTAACTGCAAACCTCCCTACCAACATTTCTGGCCAACAGAAACAGCTGTAAATTTTTTTTCTAAACATTTGGTGTTTTCCATATCAATTTATTCCTGATGATAAGGAAAATAGGAGGCTTCTGAAAACTGTCAGATAACATAGTGAAGAAAAGTGAAAGAAGGCGGGAAGCACACTATTCCTATTTTTGCAAGCATTTAAATATATTTGTCTACATTATGCCAATTTTCCTCTGGCTTTATAGGTAATTTTTGTTGGTTAACCATAGGTTAAGATCTAGGAAACTCTTAAAAAATCAACCAAATACTTCAACATCTTATTTAATGTATAATCTCCTATAAGTGCAGATACATCAATAAATTGAGCTTCATTAAAATTTATGCCCTGTCTTACTTGATTTAGCATCTACTAAATCAATTCTTCACTATTTTTTAATAATACAAATTAGTGAATTACTTTATTTTTTCCTGGATGGAACTTTGATTCTGCTTTTTACTTTGCAGATAATTTTAAATACAAATTTGTGTTTCCAAGGGAACAGTAATGAAAAGAGGGTCATGACTTCCTCAAGCANTCTTCACTATTTTTTAATAATACAAATTAGTGAATTACTTTATTTTTTCCTGGATGGAACTTTGATTCTGCTTTTTACTTTGCAGATAATTTTAAATACAAATTTGTGTTTCCAAGGGAACAGTAATGAAAAGAGGGTCATGACTTCCTCAAGCAAGACAGTTCTTTTGCAAAGCATTTCAGAAATCCTCTGGGTCCCCCAGGAAATTGTGATTACAATTATTAGGCTATAACTAAAAAAAAAAAAAAAAAAAATCCAGGATCTTGACTTTTATGTTAAAGATCTGACAATGTTGTGCATTCAACTGGATTTGTAATTCATTAACCCACAGAATGACTCTGTGACCTTGGTTTTTAGGAATGTCAGCTTTGCACTTGTAAGAAATATAAAATTATTTCAATGANGCTCATTCCCAGCTTAGAGATGTTTTATCTGCCTGGTATTTTTTTCTGTGTCCTTCATATGCCTCATCACTTTGGTGTCAGCTCAAATGGTACCTCTTTAAAGATGCTTTCTGTTACTCTACTGCTTCTCTCTACACAGCTTAGACCAAACTGTCATATCATATTAGTTTATTGTCTTCATGTTCTTTTCTCTGTAAGAAACTGTATTAATTACTCATTAATTTTATGCCTTCATTCCCATAACATAAATTCCACATGAGCAGGAAACTTGTCTGCTTCATTCAGTATACCTGATACCTAAAAGCTTGTTTGACCACAAATAAAGTAACTCCCTAACATCTTAGATATAGTAAGGATTATCAGGAATTCATTCCCTAGCAATTCAGACTCCAAAGTTCAGGTGTAGCATTGTGGAAAGAAGTTCAATAGTGCTATGATGATGCCAAAAACTTCAAGTCAAAGACTTGACATGGTCTAAATTCTAGACTCACCTTCTTAAACAGCAAGCCTAGTAGCATTGTCCCAAATCTCTTTTATATGCTGTCCTACACAAATGATGGCTAGGCTTTTGACTATCTCAGGAAAGGGGATGATGCCAGATAAGAAGAAAGCATATGATGTGGACAACGATTATGACTGAAGCAGCTAAATCTGGCAGGACTTGAAGAAGAAAGATTATTTTGATCAAATTCAATCTAAAGAATAAAAGTTTTGTCTGTGCAAATATTGTGTTCTACTCCTGCTTATATAAACTTTGGAAATACATTATCTCTTTGAGAGTTGCTTCTTTCCTGGTGATGTCAGTATCTCATGCCTATGTGTTAAGTAAATGGATTGGCAACATTAAATTGAGGTGCCACAAATTAGAAGGTGTGAGCAGCATCTGTGGGTGGAGGTGTTAAGGGGGAGTGGAGGAGAAGGTGGTGGGGCACAAGTGAATCTGGGCCATCACTTTCAGCTGCTTTGAAGTGTTTTTCTCCAACAAAGGTGTGAATCAGCAGGTGTACCACACCTCCTTGACATTTGTGCCTGCAAAATTGTGAGTGTGAGGTGCTCAAAAGAAAACTGGCTGCTGCTTTTATATGAAAAAAAGATTATTTTTGAGCTAATTTTGTCCCTCAAAAAGAGGGACTTAAAGAGAAAATGTCCACTTAGTCTCTTCACCTTGTAGAAAGAGTTGACTTGAGTCAGTGCTTTGGAGGGATGGAAGTGGAGGGTTTTTAAGCTAAGTAGTCTTGACCTTAAGTAACATTATCCAGAATTTTGAGACACATCTATAATGGGTATTAGCCTTACAAAGAAATCCTGACTCTCATACATCATTGCTAGGTGTTTATTTATTTGACTGCATCAGGTCTTAGCTGCAGCAAACAGGATCTTTTGTTGCGTGTGGGATCCTAGTTCCCAGACAAGAAATCAAATCCACATCCCCCGCATTACAAGGAAGACTCTCAACCACTAGACTGCCAGAGTGGTGCCATTGCTAGGTAAATAAATAAATAGCATTTGGAGTGCCAATTGGTAATAGCTATTGAGTTGAAAATGACTCATCTCTCAACCAAGGATTCATCTGCTGGGGATTTCATCTGTGAATTACATTAACAGAAACACATGTATGGGTACAGCTATTGCCGCATTACTTGGTAGTTGCAAAGAAGTGGAAACAATCTAAATGACAATCAGAAAATTTTAAATTCATGATACTTTTGTAAAATACTTTTGTATTTTGCAGCAATTGAGAATCTTATGCAGCATGTGCTGATGTGACAAAATATTGGAGATGTTTGAAGGGAGAAAAGAAAGTTGTGATGATCTCAATATAGTATCCCAAATTTGTTACAGAAACATGGATAGAACTTACAAATTTTAAACTAGCTATGGGACTTTTCTGGCATTCAGTGGTTAAGACTCCACTTTTCCACTGCTGGGAGCGTGGGTTTTTTTTCTCTGATAGGGAAAATAAGTTCCCACATGCCTCACAGCATGGCTTAAATAGATAAACTAGCTAAAATGCATGCAGTTTTCTAAGAGATTTAGCAATAGGTCAAAATGAACAGGTCCCTGTTGTTACTCACATTCGGAGTAGACAGAGTTCTCCATAACACAACAGTGAATTTAAAAATATTTAATAATTATTATTTCTTCTTCAATATTAACTATTATTATTAAATATTATTTAATAATAACAAAGTATTATTTCATTTATATTAATTACTTGTGCAGCCTCCAGATAATCTATGAGAATGAAGTCTAAGATTTCCCTTTTAAATGCCCCTGCTTTTCTCTATTCCTTCTCAACTTGAAGTTCTAAGAATACTTGAGCTAATTCAATCTAAAGAGGGTCAGACAGTGAAAACATGAATTGATTTATTTTGCTATTATCACTCTTCAAGGCTGCACAAGCAGGATTCAACAGCAAAGACTGCTTGTGGCCACTACGGGCACACGCCTGTGTGGAAGCCTACTACAGCTGCAGGGTTCTTCATGGAAGCCAATCCCACTTCCTCAACAGTGATGTGCCAGACTTCTCCAAGCTGTGGTTATTATGGTCTATCTCTTTCCTTTTCAATTCACTACAAGTTCCCCAGGAATAAGCTAAACCCCAGAAGGCTATGTTGACACAGGCTTTGGAGTTTACCACCTCATAGATCTAGAAAGCTAATAATTCAGGACTACTAAGGTGATGGGAGATAAGAAGTCTCACTATACTCAACTTACTTGGACAACCAGATGATTCACTATGTATTCACCTATTGCTATGATTATCTGTTTACACTGATGTATTTCAATTGTCAAATAATAAAAACTACAAATTTAAATTTTGGCATGAGCTTCTTTATGCTATATGTGTAAAGCAAAGGCTTATAAATATATGGATGTGGGTATGTAAATATATGCACTTGTTTTTGCAAAGAAAGTTATAAGGAGTATATGCAAAAAACAGTTTATAGTGGTTCTGCTGAGAGGTGGGAATGAGGAGGTTGAAATACTTTTACTTTCCAGTTTTAGCTCTTGTACTCTTACTTTTTAATGTCATTATATAATTTATATGTGTTNTCCCACATGCCTCACAGCATGGCTTAAATAGATAAACTAGCTAAAATGCATGCAGTTTTCTAAGAGATTTAGCAATAGGTCAAAATGAACAGGTCCCTGTTGTTACTCACATTCGGAGTAGACAGAGTTCTCCATAACACAACAGTGAATTTAAAAATATTTAATAATTATTATTTCTTCTTCAATATTAACTATTATTATTAAATATTATTTAATAATAACAAAGTATTATTTCATTTATATTAATTACTTGTGCAGCCTCCAGATAATCTATGAGAATGAAGTCTAAGATTTCCCTTTTAAATGCCCCTGCTTTTCTCTATTCCTTCTCAACTTGAAGTTCTAAGAATACTTGAGCTAATTCAATCTAAAGAGGGTCAGACAGTGAAAACATGAATTGATTTATTTTGCTATTATCACTCTTCAAGGCTGCACAAGCAGGATTCAACAGCAAAGACTGCTTGTGGCCACTACGGGCACACGCCTGTGTGGAAGCCTACTACAGCTGCAGGGTTCTTCATGGAAGCCAATCCCACTTCCTCAACAGTGATGTGCCAGACTTCTCCAAGCTGTGGTTATTATGGTCTATCTCTTTCCTTTTCAATTCACTACAAGTTCCCCAGGAATAAGCTAAACCCCAGAAGGCTATGTTGACACAGGCTTTGGAGTTTACCACCTCATAGATCTAGAAAGCTAATAATTCAGGACTACTAAGGTGATGGGAGATAAGAAGTCTCACTATACTCAACTTACTTGGACAACCAGATGATTCACTATGTGTTCACCTATTGCTATGATTATCTGTTTACACTGATGTATTTCAATTGTCAAATAATAAAAACTACAAATTTAAATTTTGGCATGAGCTTCTTTATGCTATATGTGTAAAGCAAAGGCTTATAAATATATGGATGTGGGTATGTAAATATATGCACTTGTTTTTGCAAAGAAAGTTATAAGGAGTATATGCAAAAAACAGTTTATAGTGGTTCTGCTGAGAGGTGGGAATGAGGAGGTTGAAATACTTTTACTTTCCAGTTTTAGCTCTTGTACTCTTACTTTTTAATGTCATTATATAATTTATATGTGTTGTGTGTGTTCAGTCACTCAGTCATGTCTGATTCTTTGCAGCTCCATGAACTGTAGCCTGCCAGGTTCCTCTGTCTGTGAAATTTTCCAGGCAAGGAGACTGGAGTGGGGTGCAATTTCCTCCTATAGATTTTCCTGACCCAGGGATAGAACTCACATCTCTTGTGTCTGCTACATTGGCAGGAGGACTCTATCACTATCACTGCCAGGGACCTTGATAATTTCTATCATCATAACTAAAAATACAGGGTTTCATTTGTTTTCTTTCTTATTTTAACTAAAAAGTGAAAGCAAAAGTGACAGTCACTCAGTCATGTCTAACTCTTTGTGAACTCTATAGACTACAGCTCACCAGGCTCCTCTGTCGATGGAATTCTCCAGGCAAGAATACTGAAGTGGGTTGCCATTTCCTTCTCCAGGGAATCTTCTTCACCCAGGGACTGAACCTTGGTCTCCTAGATTGCAGGCAGACTCTTTACCAACTGAGACATCAGGGAAGCCATCAGGAAATTAAAAGAGGAGGACAAAAAGAAAGAATTTCATTTACAGAAATTCCCAGGCACTTGTACCTAATTTCTGGCAGGACTGCTTCATGTTTGCAGATTAGTTTGGTCAGAGTTCTAAGTAGGTTCCCTTGGATTTGATTTATGTCAAAACCAATCATAGCAAATTTTCATTTATATGGCACTCTTAGTCATATGAAATAAGTTCAAAGATAGATAGAGCGCATATGCACACACACACATACACACACACTTGCCTAAACAATAAGACGGCATTCACTATTTGCTCATTTTTTCAGATAAGGCATGGATCTAGACAATTTAACACTGTATTGAAGGTAGGGTTTGACTATCCTTTTATCTTGAGGATGAAGTGGAGTATGAATGTATTAGGTAATAAGAATAATAATTTAATCACCATATTATTGATATCACCTCTAGTCTGGGAAATCCCATGGATGGAAGAGCCTGGTAGGCTACAGTCCATGGGGTCACTAAGAGTCGGATACGACTGAGTGACTTCACTTTAACTTTTCACCTTCTTGCATTGGAGAAGGAAATGGCAACCCACTCCAGTGTTCTTGCCTGGAGAATCCCAGGGACGGGGGAGCCTGGTGGGCTGCCATCTATAGAGTTGCAGAGAGTCAGACACGACTGACGCGACTTAGCAGCAGCAGCAGCAGCAGGGTCATATATAAACCAGGTGGATTTACTGAGAGTCAAAACGTGCAGATTTGGGGAGTCATCTCTATGGGGAATCACATTTGAAGTCTGAAACACTTTTTAAAAATGTACTAAATGGAATTAAAACTCCATTTTTGAGTGCATCTGAAGTTTGGCTGTAGTTAAGTCATTTCAGCAATGTCTGTTGTATGGATTGGCTAATGATGGTAAAATATATAGATATATTTGACTATTAAACACGTATTAATGAATGACCTGTGTTCATTGATAAACCTGCCACAATGATTTTAAAGTCCATGTGAACAATTAAATGTTTCCAGCTTTAGGCTTCAGGTGTGATATGCCTATGGGCACATTCCAAGTCAATCTGGAATGCTTCTATTTAAGGGTATAGGCTGAGTATCTCTTTCTTTAACATAAATTGATGTGGGATTTTGGTGGAGGAGCGTCCTCTGCTTTGATTCATAAATCAGGAAATTTCAAGAAATTTGCATTGCCAGAAAGTTTCCAACCTGAAGTCAGAACTTTCATATCATTAAATTGATCCACGGATACTTGTTTTGATTAAAGCACCAGCTAACTCATAACAGCATCTGTACTCGCTGATATAACTCAAACAAGTATAATGAATGCCTATCTTTTAATTTTTTATGAAAAGGCTTCATAATATATAATTAAGATGTGTTTTTACATGTTCTACTGATGAACCATCTGCAGGTATGACATTTAGCATCTGTACTTAAAAGTAGCCACCTGTTACAGCCTGGTGATCCTGACTGTGAGTCATTTCAGATAAATGGAATTTGGTACCATTTGGATTAAGGGCTCTCATGAATCCATCATCTTCTTGACATTTATTATTTTATTTTAGGCTGTCTTTCAGTTTTTTTAAAATGTTGCTTCTATTGAAAATTCTAACTGCATTTGTTTTTAACTAAGGAAACTCTTGGTAAATGTAAAGTGAGAAAAGATTGTGGAGGCCCTAGATTTGCTCTTTCCTTGCTATTACTTGGGCTTCTCTGGTGGCTCAGAAGACAAAGAACCCACCTGCAATATAGGAGACCTGGGTTTGATCCCTGGGTCGGGAAGATCCCCTGGAGAAAGAAATAGTTTCCTGCTCCAATATTCTTGCCTGGGAAATCCTATGGACAGAGGAGTCTGGCAGGCTACAACCCATGTGGTCACAAAGAGTGGGACACAGCTGAATGACTAACACTTTCACTTTTTTCCAACTTCTTATTTGACAAAATCAGATCATACCAGGCATCCCAGATGGCTTAGCAAGTAAGAATCAGCCTTCAATGCAGGAGACACAGGAGATTCAAGTTTGATCCCTGGTTAAGGAAAATATCCTGGAGAAGGAAATGGCAACTCAGTCTAGTACTCTTGCCGGAAGACTACCATGGACAGAGGAGTCTGGGAATAATAACAATAAATCATATAATAATTAGCTTTCATTTTCTATTTTGTTATAATATTTACATTAATATATTTATTATTATATTAGTTATATTTCATTACTTTATATTAATTTTATTAATAATTATGTTTATATACTATTGCAAACTAAAAATTGACACTTTCCATCTGGCTCTACAAGGATTACATCACAAGTTACTGTCACCGCTGATCTTCAACACTCTCTGAAAAAAGTTGGAGGGAGATCAGGAGTGAGGCATTCTGTGCTCTGAAACAAAGTGACAATACAGGCCTCCAGATAGATATTTTCAGGGGAAGATTTTATGAGCCCAGTTTTTGCATCTCCTCATATCTAGAAAAACACTAAATTCTTTCATGGTGATGTCTGCTCCTTGTGACTAGCAGCCACCTTCTGCAAAAATATGTTCTTAAGCATGTTCTCACCCTGCACCAGAATCACATATATTTACCTTCCTCCTGCCTCTTCTGTATGAGCAGCTTTTTCAAAAGCTATCTGAAATGCTTTTCCTGGACTATAGGCCTCATTTTGGCCCAAACTGAACTTAACTCACAATTCTCACATTGTACATTTTCTTTCAGTCAACAATATAATTCTTATACTATATCATATAATAATTATTATCTAATAATGTATATTTATTTCCTATCTACAAAGAAACTAGTACAGCACTAGTGACACCCAAAGATTTTAAGTAAAGTATAGGCTAAAATGTAAAACAAATTCATTTAATTTATAAGCTGCATATTACACGTGAGAGATAAAACAACTCGGAAGCTTATATGCTAGATTCTTTCTTCATGGTGTTTGTTGTCAGTACAGCAATAGTGTATCTCTCTATTGTCTGAACTTCAATAGAGCACTTTGATCACATTTTCATTTATGGAACATATTAGCACTTTCCTTGTTGTTTACTGTTTTCTGTGCTGGTGTTTTGCAACTGCTTTCAGTGGCCTCTGCCTGCAGTGACTTGTAGCAGCATTTGGCTCCTGGCTAGAGATTTAGGTGGAGTCACAGTAGTGAATCATATTCTCTAGACCAGTGGTGGGAATTAGTGAAATAGTCAGGTGTTTATTAGGAGGAAAAAGAGTAAAGTAAGTCATCGTGTCCTCATGGTAGTTTAAATCACTCACTTGAGACATTTTTTCTGAGTTTTCTTTGGCCAGACATTTTGATTTTCTTCGTCCTTAGTTCATATTTCGTATATCTCAGGATTTTCCCTGGTGGCTCAGATGGTAAAGAACCCACCTGCAAAGTAGGAAACCTGGGGTTGATCTCTAGGTTGGGAAGATCCCCTGGAGGAGGCCATGGCAATCCACTCTTTATTCTTGCCTGGAGAATGCCAATGGACAGAGGAGCCTGGCAGGTTACAGTCCATGGGTTCACAGTCAGGCACACCTGAGTGACTAAGCACAGCACAGGACCCAGGATCCTCCCATGTGTATGCTCACACATCTCTCAGCCAAGATGGATTCTAGTGAAGAGGCTTATGGGTAGATTTGGTATCACTCCCCTTTTGACCTCCTGGGAGCTTTCTAGTCAGGAGGTCTCCTTAACTTTGAGGATGAGAAATATATGATGTCTTATCTTTTATTTGGGAAGTACTTAGATCCTGTCAATTGTCCAGCAATTTAGGAGTTTCTGTTCACAGGGAATTAACTCCAGCTGCTCATGCTGGGACCCATCTATTCTCTGCCTCAAAACTACAGAGGAAATTCTGACAGTTCAGGGGTCTTGTGAGGCATACATGTTTACACAAGTATTGAAAAATCTTACTTGAAAGTAACTTTCCGAAGTTATCATATACAGAGACACTAGCATGGAGAAGGCAATGGCACCCCACTCCAGTACTCTTGCCTGGAAAATCCCATGGATGGAGGAGCCTGGTAGGCTGCAGTCCATGGGATCGCTGAGGGTCAGACACGACTGAGCGACTTCACTTTCGCTCTTCACTTTCATGCATTGGAGAAGGGAATGGCAACTCACTTCAGTGTTCTTGCCTGGAGAATCCCAGGGACGGGGGAGCCTGGTGGGCTGCCGTCTCTGGGGTTGCACAGAGTCGGACACAACTGAAGCGACTTAGAAGCAGCAGCAGCAGCCGCAGCAGCAGCATGGAGATATAATTAATCTTGAAAAATTGACTTGATTCAGTACCGGTTGAGAAAGCTGGTTTATGTTTAAGGGTTATGACCTATAGGAAAATCATCAAATAATATTAAGCAGGGTGAGGTGCTAACAGTATAAAAGGCCCATGAGTATAGAGGACAACGTACGGAGAGCAGATTCATGTCTTTTTCTCCCTGACATTATGAATTAAATGTTGAATACAAAGATGTGTGAATTTATCTACTGTTGAAGTTTTTGTCTCTCCTTCTGATTGTTATAAAAATTTATATGGCAATGTAATTAAAATCCATATATATTTTTACATATGTCCTTGTGTACCATTATTCTATTGAAACAAATACTTATAACAGTTTTAGGTAATCTTTCCATCCTCCCAGACTATGTAGCATAATGCATAGCACCTGGTAGATGTCTGAACTATACTTATTAAAATGTCATTTAAATAATTTTTCAAATTATATCACCAAAATTGAAACTTATTGAGAAATAGAACTAGCCTACATAGTGAAAGAAACCATTCAATAACCCAATCCATTAAGGAATATTCAGTTCAGTCACTCAGTCATGTCTGAATCTTTGTGACCCCATGGTCTACAGCACGCCAAGCCTCCCTGTCCATCACCAACCCCCAGAGCCTACTCAAACTCATGTCCATTGATTCAGTGATGCCATCCAACCATCTCATCCTCTGTCATCCCCTTCTCCTCCCACCTTCAATCTTTCCCAGCATTAGGGTCTTTTCAAATGAATCAATTCCCATCAGGTGGCCAAAGTATTGGAGTTTCAGCTTCAACACCAGTCCTTCAAATGAATATTCAGGATTGATCTCCTTTAGGATGGACTGGTTGGATCTCCTTGTAGCCCAAGGGACTATGAAAAGTCTTCTCCAACATCACAGTTCAAAAGCATCAATTCTTCAGCTCTCTGGTTTCTTTATAGTCTAATTCTCACAGCCATACATGACTACTGGAAAAACCATAGATTTGACTAGACAGACCTTTTTTTGAAAAGTAATGTCTCTGATTTCTAACATGCTGTCTAGGTTGGTCACAACTTTTCTTCCAAGGAGCAAGCATCTTTTAATTTCACGGCTACAGTCACCATCTGCAGTGATTTTGCAACTCAAAAAAATAGTCTGTCACTGTTTCCATTGTTTCCCTTCTATTTGTCATGAAGTGATGGGACTGGATGTCATGATCTTAGCTTTTTGAGTATTGAGTTTTAAGCCAAATTTTTCACTGCCCTCTTTCACTTTCATCAAGAGGGTTTTTAGTTCCTCTTTACTTTCTGCCATAAGGGTGGTGTTGTCTGAATATCTGAGGTTATTCATATTTCAACTGGCAATCTTTATTCCAGCTTGTGCTTCATCCAGTCCAGCATTTCTCATGATGTACTCTGCATATAAGTTAAATAAGCAAGGTGACAATATACAGCCTTGATGCACTCTTTTTCCTGTTTGGAACCAGTCTGTTGTTCCATGTCCAGTTCTAATTGTTGCTTTCTGACCTGCATACAGGTTTCTCAAGAGGCAAGTCAGGTGGTCTGGTATGCCCATCTCTTTCAGAATTTCCACAGTTTATTGTGATCCATACAGTCAAAGGCATAGTCAATAAAGCAGATGTTTTTCTGGAACTTTGAGCGTTACTTACTAGCGTGTGAGATGAGTACAATTGTGTGGTACTTTGAGCATTCTTTTCCATTGCCTTTCTTAGGGGTTTGAATGACAATTGACTTTTTCAGTCCTGTGGCCACTGCTGAGTTTTTGAAATTTGCTGGCATATTGAGTGCATCAGTTTCACAGTATTATCTTTTAGGATTTAAAATAGTTCAACTGGAATTTCATCACCTCCACTAGCTTTGTTCGTAGTGATGCTTCCTAAGACTCACTTGACTTCACATTGCATGGTGACTGGCTCTCGGTGAATGATCACAACATCATGCTTATCTGGGTCATGAGGATCTTTTTCATCTAGTTCTTCTGTGTATTCTTGCTACCCTTCTTAATATCTTCTGCTTCTGTTAGGTTCATGCCATTTCTGTCCTTTGTTGTGCCCATCTTTATATGAAATGTTCCCTTGGTATCTCTTATTTTCTTGAAGAGATCTCTAGTCTTTTCCATTTTATTGTGTTCCTCTTTTTCTTTGCATTAGTGACTGAGGAAGGCTTTGTTATCTCTCCTTGCTACTCTTCAGAACTCTGCATTCAAATGGATATATCTTTCCTTTTCTCCTTTGCCTTTTGCTTCTCTTCTTTTCACAGCTATTTGTAAGGCTTCCTCAGACAACCTTTTCGCATTTCTTTTTCTTGGGGATGGTCTTGATCACTCCCTCCTGTACAATGTTATGAATGACACTTCACAGTTCTTCAGGCAGTCTCTTTCAGATCTAATCCCTTGAATCTACTTTTCATTTCTACTGTATAATCATTAAGGATTTGATTTAGGTCATACCTGAATGGTCTAGTGGTTTTCTCTACTTTCTTCAATTTAAGTCTGAATTTGGCAACAAAGAGCTCATGATCTGAGCCACTGTTTGCTCCTGGTCTTGTTTTTGCTGACTGCATAGAGCTTCTCCATCTTTGGCTGCAAAGAATATAATCAATCTGATTTCAGTATTGACCTTCTGGTGATATTCATGTGTAGAGTCTTCTCTTGTGTTGTTGGAAGAGGGTGTTTGCTATGACCAGAGTGTTCTTTTGGAGAAACTCCTTTAGCCTTTGCCCTGCGTTGTTCTATACTCCAAGGCCAAATTTGCGTGTTACTCCAGGTATCTCTTGACTTCTTATTTTTGCATTCCAGTCCCCTATAATGAAAAGGACATCTTTTTTGGGTGTTAGTTCTAGAAGGTCTTGTAGGTCTTCATTGAACCATTCATCTTTACCTTCTTAAGGTAGGGGCATAGACTTGAATTACTCTGATATGGAATGGTTTGCCTTGGAAACGAACGGAGATCATTCTGTACTTTTCTACCACATTAGTCTCCCCTTGTGATTGTACTCATGGCTAAGATTTATTACATGAGTGGGGGAAACACAGTACATCAATGAAAGAAAAGAATTCCAATGGAATTTGTAGGAATCTGTGAATAGGACTCTGATTTTGTCTCCCTTCAGTAATGGAATATATTAAGTATGTCTTTTCTCCAGCAGAGATAGTCATGTGCAATGTTTCTTCCCAGGAAAACTCATTAGAAACTCAAAACCCAAGCTCTGATCATGTAGGCTCCTCTTCCCAACACATTCCAAAATTTCAAAATCAGAGACATAAAATGGATACTTTGTTTGTACAAACATTCTAAGTATTAGTACATTGGGCTACTCCTATTTCTGTCAACTAGTGAGTGGTTTAAGTGCAAAGTTCCTAGATGCCAGCAAGGACCAATGATGGCACTATTTCTGATTATAGCCTTATGCTTACTATGCTAACTCTTTCGAATAGTACCCTCTTGTCCCTTTACCAAACATTTATTTACAGAAAAATTAATATCAACAGAATCTCATGCACCAAGATGAGATTACCATGCACCAGTAACTTCAGTTATGCCATTTGGAGTCCAGGGTTTGGCCAGTTAAATTGAATCCCATTAACTATAAAGAACTACTTTGAAAATTAGCTAGCTGACTTTCTCCTTAAGTTTCTGTATTGAGGTTTTTACCTAGCTTGAGGTGTTATCTCAAGTACAATCCAATTGTGTCCAGGAAGCTGACCTGAAATATTTCACCAGAAATAAAATTTTAGAGAACACACAGACATCCCTGGAAAAATTTGCCTATACCAAGCAGGACATACATTTATTAAGCAGCAGAGAATAAATGGGCTGCCCATATGGTTTTCCAACCACCATGGAGCTTCCTGCCCTCATGTTTCCAGTTCTTGCATGCATGCTAAGTCATTTCAGTCTTGTCTAACTCTTTGGAACTCCGTGGACTGTAGCTTCTTTGTCCATGGGATCCTCCAGGCGAGAATCCTGGAGTCAGTTGCCATTTCTTCTCCAAGGTATCTTCTCAACCCAGGGATCAAACCTGAGCTTCTTATGTCTCCAGCATTGGCAGGTGGGTTCTTTACCATTAAGGCCATCTGGGATGCCCTATCTTGATCCAGAATAGATGTAGTTATTGACATAAAATAACTTTTCTTCTTGGGTAAGGACATTCATTATTATTTTTATTGCTTCTGTAATGAACTATTATGAACTTAATGGTTTGTTCAATACACATTTATTATCTTAAAATTTGTTTCACTGGGCTAAAGTCAAGGTGTGGGCAAGGCTGTGTTTCTTTCTAGAGGGTCTGAGAGAGATTCTATTTCCTTGCCTTTTTCAGATTCAAGAGGCTACCCACAGTTCTTGGTTTATGAGCCTTTCCTATATTTTCGCAACCAGAATCTTTGCCTTTCTCTGATCCTTCCCCTGATATAATATATATCTCTCTGGTTGACTACAGTAGGGAAAGTTCCTCTGCTTTGAAGTATTTATGTGAGTAGACTGAGACTATTTGCATAATTCAGGATCACATCTGCAAATTCCCTGTTGCCATGTAAGGTGATATATTTATTCACAGGTTCTGGGAGAAGGATGTGAGCATCTTTTGTTGTTGCTGTTTAGCTGCTAAGTTGTGTCAGTCCCTTTTGTGACTCCATGGGATGCAATCTGTTGAAGGTTCTCTGTCCATGGGATTCTCCAGGCAAGAACACTTGAGTGGGTTTCCATTTCCTTGTCAAGGGGATCTTCTTAACCCAGGGATTCAAGCTGCAACTCCTGAACATCTGTTGCATTGTAGACAGATTCCTTACTGCTGAACCACTGGGGAAGCCCATGAGCATCTTTGTGAGTGAGTGAAGTTGCTCAGTGGTGTCCGACTCTTTGCAACCCCATGGACTGTAGCCTATCAAGCTCCTCTGTTCATGGGATTTTCCAGGCAATAGTACTGGAATGGATTGCCATTTCCTTCTCCAAGGGATCTTCCTGACCCAGGGATCGAACCCGGGTCTCCCGCATTGTAGACAGACACTTTACCATCTGAGCCACCAGAGAAGCCCAGAGCCATTATTCTGCCTACCAATGAAAGTGAAAGTTGTTGAGTTGTGTCCAAATCTTTGCAACTCCAGGGACTATACAGTCCATGGAATTATCTAGGCCCAGAATACTGGAGTGGGTAGCCCTTCCCTTCTCCAGGGGATCTTTCCAACCCAGGTATCACATCCAGGTCTCCTGCATTGCAGGTGGATTCTTTACCAGCTGAGCCACAAAGGAAGCCCAAGAATCCTGGAGTGGGTAGCCTATTCCTTCTCTAGGAGATATTCCCAACCCAGGAATTGAACTAGCATCTCCTGCATTGCAGGCAGATTCTTTACCAACTGAGCTATCAGGGAAGCCCTGCCTACCAGGAAGCCTATAAGATAATATATTGATTTTAAAGCATTACCTCCACAACTTACTGCCCCAGGTTCTCCAGTTCTTTCAGAGTCTCATCCTCAAATTTTACTTGAAGCAGACATATGTGATCCTGAACACTTATACTATTTTCTCAGCTCTACTAGTCATGCCAGTTCTGCCAAACAAGAAGAATAATTTTCTCTTTGTCCACACAAACATATTTCTGTTAAGCCCATCACATCATTTTCTGAAATGTTCAGATATGTCTGGATCCCATTAAAGACACAATTCTTCTCATTTTGAATCCTTCTGAGAGAAAGTAATGATCAGTGATTATTAAGTTGGCTATCAGGAAAGTTTCTACCATTTCCTGTTGTAGAAGCACATAAAGTAAGAAAGTAATTCATCTTGAAGGCAGGAAAAACATAGGAAGACTTGAGTACAAATGCTAAAGTGTTCAAGCATTATGGATCCAACATGTTTTCAGCAAGAACTACTTACAAATCTCACAAGTTTTTCATTGGAGCCAAACATATAGGCCACTGGATGCAGTGACATATTCTGTAGCATCTTTGAAGCGTACTTAAAAGGTCTAATGGCAACCCACTTCAGTATTCTTGCCTGGAGGATCCCATGGACAGAGGAACCTGGTAGGCTACAGTCCATGGGGTCACAAAGAATCAGACATGGCTGAGCGACTTCACTAAAAGGTCTATCAGACTTATACCAAATTATTGCACCAAACACTTTTATTCCTTTGTGCTTCTCTTCTGAACCATCTTGGAACCTGCTGGAGAAGTGAATCCTGGGAGGACCTCTGTCTTTGGATGGCAGGATCAGAGCAGAAGCTGGTACCTGTTTCCACCTCTTACCCCATCTGGAGAAGCCCAGACTTCTGCCCTGAGAGGGTAGATGGAGAAAGAGAATGAAGGAATCCTATAATCAGGAATATATATTTTTAAAAAACCTCCATGTCCTTGTGAGATTAGCCTTGTGCATGCTAATTTGCTTCAGTCACGTCCGACTCTTTAAGACCCTACTGACCTTAGCTGGCCAGGCTTCTCTGTCCATGGGATTCTCCTAGCAAGAGTACTGGAGTGGGTTGCCATGTCCTCCTCTAGGGGATCTCCCCAACCCAGGGACTGAACCTGCATCTTTTACATCTTCTGCATTAGCAGGCAGGTTCTTTACCACTAGTGCCATCTGGGAAACTGATATGACCACAGATGAAGAACAAAATAATTAAATGCTAAGTTTCATTCAGAAATCAACATCATGACAAATTAGCATTCATGGTCTGATGAAGGTAAAAACATCTCACCCTTGATTTATGATATGGGCTCTGTCAGAGAAGCAAGCTCTGGGTGAGCATTAAAGAAGTAAAATCTGTGCATGTCAGGAGCTCTCTAACCATAGAGGATTTGACACTAAAATCAGTCTTGTCCTATAGTCCCATGGATCAGGGACTAGACTAGAAGCAGGGACCCTCCTGCCCAACCTCTTGTGTTCTTGGTATACTTATATCACCTACCTCACTTCACTAATAAAATGAGACGTTGGAACCATGTTGCTGTGATGATCAGTTTTATTTGTCAGCATGACCAGGGCCACAGGGTGTTCAGACATTTAATTGAACAAAGTATCTGCATATGTCTGTTGAGTGTTTCTGGATGAGATTAACATTTAAATCTACAGAGTAAAAGAGATTGCCTTCCACAACATAAGTGAGCTTCATCTAATCCATTGAAGGTCTGAATAACTAAGAGCCTGAGTAAGAAAAAATTCTTTCTCCCTGACTGACTGTCTTTGAAATGGCACATTGGTCTTATCCTGCATTTGGATTTGGAATTGAGCTTGAACTTACACCATTAACTATTCTAGTTTTCAGGGCTTTGGGCTTAAGCTGAAACCTCCCCACCCATTGACTCTCCTAGGTCTCCAACTCGCCAACTGCAAATTTTGACTTTTTCACCCTCTATAATTGGGTGAGCCAGTTCTTTAAATCAATCTCTCTCTCTCACTCATTCCCTTTTATCCTATTTATTCTATTTCCCTGGGGCCCAGAATAACACAATTATTAATTATTTTCTATCCTAAATATTTTGGCCTGCTTCTGAAGATTAGTCTGCTGGATTTTGATTTTAATGTCCCTCCAGTGGGTACCAAAACATACCCTATATTTTGATATATTAGCATACTTTCCACACATAGTATAACAGCTTTTTAAAAGCTTGTATCCTTCACTAGACTTTAGTTATTTTAAGATCAGGAGCTGTGTTAATCATATTCATTGTTACAGCTTTAGTATCTAACACAAGCCAGGAAAACAGTAAATGCTTATTGAGAACTTATTGAAAAAAATGAATGTAACTGAAAGCTTAAAAAGGACAACACATTCTCCTTTTAACTAAACAGATTTTTCAAACAATTTTTCAATCAAAAACTTATTTATGTTTCTTATCACCTCATTTGCACCTGACATTTCAACTTTCCAAGAAGCAATCTGAGAACATAGCAGATTTTCAGGCTTCTGGATGTCAAATTCATGTCAAAGCATTTCATAGGTGAGGAAATTGGGCAGAAGTGGATTTTTGCTGAAGCTATTTTAGCAGAAGGTATTATTTGTACTTAGCAAGACATTATTCTTCTTTCTTTTTATTATTATCACTGGTCTATGAATACCAGACCACTAAACCTGCCTCTTGAGAAACCTATATGCAGGTCAGGAAGCAACAGTTAGAACTGGACATGGAATAACAGACTGGTTCCAAATAGGAAAAGGGATTCATCAAGGCTATATATTGTCATCCTGCTTATTTAACTTATATGCAGAGTACATCATGAGAAACACTGGGCTGAAAGAAGCACAAACTGGAATCAAGATTGCTGGGAGAAATATCAATAACCTCAGATATGCAGATGACACCACCCTGATGGCAGAAAGTGAAGAGGAAGTAAAAAGCCTCTTGATGAAAGTGAAAGAGGAGAGTGGAAAAGTTGGCTTACAGCTCAACATTCAGAAAACGAAGATCACGACATCTGGACCTATCACTTCATGGGAAATAGATGGGGAAACAGTGGAAACAGTGGCAGACTTTATTTTGGGGGGCTCCAAAATCACTGCACATGGTGACTGTAGCCATGAAATTAAAAGATGCTTACTCCTTGGAAGAAAAGTTATGACCAACCTAGATAGCATATTCAAAAGCAGAGACATTACTTTGC
>SJYW01025724.1:124644-139730 GCA_006410735.1 Raphicerus campestris | reverse complement strand
CCCAAAATAAAGTCTGACACTGTTTCCACTGTTTCCCTATCTATTTCCCACGAAGTGATGGGACCAGATGCCATGATCTTTGTTTTCTAAATGTTGAGCTTTAAGCTAGCTTTTTCACTCTCTACTTTTACTTTCATCAAGAGGCTTTTTGGTTCCTTTTCATTTTCTGCCATGTATACCTTGAAATTTATAAGAATTTACCAAATGTTTACAAAAATTGTTTTCCATCATAACAAAATTTAGGTGTAAAAATCCAGGTATAAAATGTATTCTTTCAGTCCAAGTTTTCCTTTTTGCAGAAACAGAAAAGCACATAAAAACCTTCCCTGTTGTCATTCCCAGAGGTGGATGTTTCTCAGGCAGCCCTCCCTCCTCCAAAATTATTAATGCAATTTTATCTTCTTTCCATGTTTGAGGGTTCCATTTACTTCAAATGATGCCCTACAATTGATCATTTCCACCATTTTACTTTAATTTTAACACTTCTAATGAGTGTGTAATACTATCTCATCATGGTTTTAACTTGTGTCTCTTTCATGACCAACAATATGAAACAGCTTTTCATGTGCTTATTGGCATATGTGTGACTTCTTTTCTGAAATGTGTATTGAAATTCTTTTTGCATTAAAATGTCTCCTTTGAATTGAGCTTCTTTTTATTGAGTTGTGTTTTATATACCCAGAATTTCAGCTGTTTGTCAGATATATGTATATAATATATATATATATAATAAACATTTCTCTTCAGTAGCCAAAATTGATATTTTCTTAATTATTTTTATTAAATCTCTTTTCTGTCTCTTTTTCATATTTGATGACTTTCTATTTTTCTATTTTCAAATTCACTACTTCTTTCCCTGCTAATCTCTCTTCTGTTCCTAAGTCAATATTTTTTTTCAAGTATTATAATTTTCAATAATAATAATTAATTTTTTTTTAGTTTTTGCATTTCTCTTCTGAATTTTCCCATGGTTTTATTCATTAGATGGAGAAGGAAATGCCAACCCATTCCAGTATTTTTGCCTGGAGAATCCCATTGACAGAGGAGCCTGGTCAGAGGGCTACAGCCCATAGGGTCTCACAGAGTCAACATGACTAAGTGACTAACACTTAACACTTATTCATTACTACAAGAATATTCCACTTTATCTCAATTATTTATGATATCTGCCTTAGCATTTTTTTCTAATAACTCTAACTTCATTATCTCAGATTAGAATCTGAGATGAGTTTTTTTTTTAATGAGTTCTTAAGTGAAAACATAAAGTTACAAAATATAATGTATAGTGTGAACAAGATAACTGTAAAAGTTATTTTCCATACATATTTTTAATGCATAGAAAAATGTCAGGAAGGATGTGCACAAAATTGTAAAGATTAATTAGCTGCAAATGAAGGAGAAAGACTAAAACGGTCATTTAACATTATGCTTTGTTCCCTTCTCTATGATGAGAATCGAATCTTGTATAATTTGTGTAATTAAGAAACAAAACCCACCAGTATACCTGAACATTCTTACTGTTCTTTCCTCTTGGTTTTCCGATGCTCAGAAGCTTTTGCTTAAGTCATTAATCTCAGCTTCTGTCATGGGCCTTGCCTCCTGGTTGATAGTTATGTTGGTAGTGACTTAGTCAATTCTGACCTCTTCTTCAATACAATCCCCATGTATGCATGTATTTTTATTACATATATTTGATATACAATGTTGTATTACTTTCAGGCATACAGCAATGTGATTCACATATATGTGGCTATATATTATTTATATATATATTCTTTTTTAGATTCTTTAACCTTATCTGTTGTTACAAAATATTGAGTATAGATCCTTGTGCTATACAGTAGGTCTTTGAGGATTATATATTTTATAAATAGTACTGTGTATATGTTAATCTCCAATTCCTAATTTATCCCTCCTTTCCCTTTGTAAATCGTCTTTGTTTTCTGTCTATGGGTACATTTCCATTTTGTATATGAGTTCATTTATTTATTTTTTTATTTCACATATAACTGATACCATATGATATTTGCCTTTCTCTGTCTTACTTACTTACTATGATAATCTCTCAGTCCATCCATGTTAGGGCAAATGGCATTTTCATTGTTTTCATGACTGAGTAATATTTTATTGTGTATATATATCACATCATCTTTATCTATTCTTCTGTCAATGGGAACATTTAGGTTGCTTCCATGTTCTGCCTATTGTAAATAGTATGGCAAAGAACGTTAGAGTGTATGTATCTTTTCAAATTATCATTTTCTCCAAATATATGTCCAGGAGTGGGACTGCAGAATCATATGGGAGCACAATCTCCATACATAATTTTGGACTGGAGATTCATGACCTGACTCAACCGAAGGTGACCTACTAGTTCTGATCTCCCTGGGTCTTACTTAGTTTTAGCACTTAAAGTCTGGTCATCTTATACCAGACACTCCCCTCTGTACTTGTATCTCCAATGACTTCCTGTCAAGGATGATAATAATAATATCTCACAAAGAATTATCTTAAAATCTTAAATAGATCTTCTTCTTTGAAGATGTTCTTTCATTATTTTACAATATATATCATGACAGATTCTACATCAGTTTTAAATACAGCAAAATCTGTGGGTCTTACTTTTCTCTAGGATTTCACAAATAAATCAAGATATGGAAAGTGTGCACCCTGGAAGATACATTTATAAAATTCCTGTTTACTGTGTCTGTATGCATGAACTGGAGCTAGAATGACCCATTCAGTCCATCTCAGTTCTGTCACTCAGTCGTGTCTGACTCTTTGCGACACCATGAATTGCAGCACACCAGGCCTCCCTGTCCATTACCAACTCCCAGAGTTTACCCAAACTCATGTCCATCGAGTCGGTGATGCCATCTAACCATCTCATCCTCTGTTGCCCCCTTCTCCTCCTGCCCTCAATCTTTCCTAGCGTCAGGGTCTTTTGTAATGAGTCAGTTCTTCGCATGAGGTCGCCAAAGTATTAGAGTTTCAGCTTCAGCGTCAGTCCTTTCAATGAATACCCAGGACTGATCTCCTTTAGGATGGACTGTTTGGATCTCCTTGCAGTCCAAGGGACTCTCAAGAGTCTTNTCCATCTCATTAGAACTGAGTCAAATTTATTCTTTTTAAGGGCTGAGAAATATTCCATTGTGTATATGTGCCACAGCTTTCTTATCCATTCATCTGCTGGTGGACATCTAGGTTGTTTCCATGTCCTGGCTATTATAAACAATGCTGCAATGAACATTGGGGTACATGTGTCTCTTTTTCAATTCTGGTTTCCTCAGTGTGTATGCCCAGGAGTGGGATTGCTGGGGCATAAGGCAGTTCTATTTGCAATTTTTTTAAGGAATCTCCACACTGTTTTCCATAATGGCTGTACTAGTTTGTCTACACACCTATGGACACCTTATCTTTGACAAAGGAGGCAAGAATACACAATGGAGTAAAGAAAATCTCTTTAACAAGTGGTGCTGGGAAAACTGGTCAACCACTTGTAAAAGAATGAAACTAGATCACTTTCTAACACCACACACACAAAAATAAACTCAAAATGGATTAAAGATCTAAACGTAAGACCAGAAACTATAAAACTCCTAGAGGAGAACATAGGCAAAACACTCTCCAACATAAATCACAGCAGGATCCTCTATGATCCACCTCCCAGTATACTGGAAATAAAATCAAAAATAAACAAATGGGATCTAATTAAAATTAAATGCTTTTTTCTTAAGGTCAGGATCAAAGCAAGTTTGTTGCCAGTTTATACTCCTATTCAGCATTCTAATAGGTGTCTGAGGCATGAAAATAAGCCAAAAAAAAAAAAAAAGAGGAAAGAATAAAGAGAGGTCAATTGGAAAGTAAAAAAGAAAGTGTCTAGGTTTACACGTGACAAGATTATGTACAAAGAAAAATCCTAAGGAACCTATAAAAAACTACTTAACATAATAAGCAAATTAGTGACTTGTGAGGTTATTATGAGATATAAATTGTATTTCTATATGCAACAACAAAAAAACAAATGAAAAATGAAACAAAATTATCATATTCATTAAGAAACAAACAGAAACTACCTAGGGATGCATTTAATAATGTAGATACAAAACCCATGTATTGAAAATTTTAAAAGCCACTGAGAGAAATTAAAGAACCATATAAATATCCAGTACTCTTGCCTGGAAAATCCTATGTATGGAGGAGGAGCCTGGTGGGCTGCAGTTCATGGGGTTGTTAAGAGTCAGACATGACTGAGTGACTTCACTTTCACTTTTCACTTTCATGCATTGGGGAAGGAAATGGCAATCCACTCCGGTGTTCTTGCCTGGAGAATCTCAGGAACAGGGAGCCTGGTTTGCTGCCATCTATGGGGTCGCACAGAGTCGGACATGACTGAAGCGACTTAGCAGCAGCAGCAGCGTAAATATCTATCCTGGTCACACATTAAAATGTACATTATTAAGATGACACCTCTTCAAAGATTTTGTAATTCCAATAAAAATCGGACTTTCTTGTAGCTCAAGTGGTAAAGAATCTGCCTGTGATGCAGGAAACCAGGGTTTGATTCCTGGGCTGGGAAAATCCTCCAGAGAAAGGAATGGCAATCCACTCTAGTATACCTGCCTGGAGAATTCCATGGACAGAGAAGCCTGGCAGGCTATAGTTCATGGGGTCTCAAAGAGTCAGATATGACCGAGCAACTAACACACACATAATAAAAATTCCATAAGATCTTTTTTGTAGAAAATAGCAAACTAGTTATAAATTGTATATGAAAATGAGAAAGACCTACAAAAAGTCAAAACACTGTAAAAAATAAACAACACTGCAGAACTTGCACTGCCTAATTTCAAAATTTACTGTAACGGTATAGTAGTTTAGGCAATGTGATATTAGAATAAGGATATATCAAAAAGCAGGAGCTAGAACCAGACATGTAACAATGGACTGGTCATAACTGGGAAACAGTATGTCAAGGCTGTATATTGTTACCCTGATTATTTAACTTATATGCAGAGTACATCATGCAAAATAACAGGCTAGATGAATCAAAAGCTGCAATCAAGATTGCCAGGAGAAAATCAATAACATTACATATGCAGATTTGTTGTTGTTCATATCAATAACCTCAGAAATGCAAATTTGTTGTTGTTTACTTACTAAGTCAGGTCCCAAGCTTTTAGACCCCATGGACTGCAGCATGACAGTCTTCCCTGTCCTTTACCATCTCCAAGAGGCTACACAAATTCAAGTCCATTGAGTCAGTGATGTCATCCAAAAATCTCATCCTCTGTCACCCACTTCTCCTCCTGCCCTCAATCTTTCCCCGCATCAGGATTATTTCCAGTAAGTCACCTCTTTGCATCAGGTAGCCAAAGTATTGGAGTTTCAGCATCAGTCCTTCTAATGAATGTTCAGGGTTGATTTGCTCTAGGATTGACTGATTTGATCTCCTTGTCAAGGGATGTGCAAAAGACTTCTCTAGCACCACAGTTTGAAAGCATCAACCACCCTAATAAAAACCACCCTAGAAAGCAAAGAGGAACTAAAGAGACTCTTGATGAAGGTGAAAGAGGAGAATGAAAAACCTGGCGTAAAACTCAGCATTCAAAAAGCTAATATCACAGCGTCCAGCCCCATCACTTCATGACAAATAGATGGGGAAACAATGACAGACTATTTTCTTGGGCTCCAAAATCACTGCAGATGGTGACTGCAGCCATGAAATTAAAGACACTTGCTCCTTGGAAGAAATGCTATGATAAACCTCAACAGAATATTAAAAAACAGAGGTACCATTTTGCTGACAAAGATCTATATAGTCATAGCTATGGTTTTTCCAGTAGTCATGTATGGATGTGAGAGTAGGATCATAAAAAAGGCTGAGCACCAAAGAACTGATGCTTTCAAACTGTGGTGCAGAAGACTCTTGAGAGTCCCTTGGACAGCAAGGAAATCAAACCAGTCAATCTTGAAAGNCTCAACAGAATATTAAAAAACAGAGGTACCACTTTGCTGAAAAAGATCTATATAGTCAAAGCTATGGTTTTTTCAGTAGTCATGAATGGATGTGAAAGTAGAATCATAAAAAAGGCTGAGCACCAAAGAATTGATGCTTTCAAACTGTGGTGCAGAAGACTCTTGAGAGTCCCTTGGACAGCAAGGAAATCAAACCAGTCAATCTTGAAAGAAATCAACATTGAATATTCACTGGAAGGACTGATGCTGAAGCTGAAGTTCTAATACTTTGGCCACCTGAGGCAACGAGCCAATTTATTGGAAAATATCCTGATGCTAGGAAAGATTAAGGGCATGAAGAGAAGGGGGCAACAGAGGATCAGATGATTGGATGACATCACTGACTCAATGAATATGAGTTTGAGCATACTCAGAGAGATAGTGAAGGACAGGAAAGCCTGGCCTGCTGCAGGCCACGGGGTCCAAATAGTCGGACATGCTTAGCAACTGAACAAGATATAAATGAAAGTGAATGAAGGCCAGAAATAGACTGAGGTTTCTATGGTCAATGACTAATAAAAGCTGAGAGGTCAATTAGCAACAGGAGAATAGTGTCTTTTGCAAATAATCTTAGAACTGTTAGATATCCTTCTGGAAAATAATATTATTATCACATGATATAAAAACTAACTTGAAATTGACTTTGAAGTTAAACTGAAAAGCTACAACTATGAATATTATAGAATAAGGCAATAATAAAAATCTTGTACCCTAAGATTGAAAACACAATAATGAATCAAAGGGAAAATGTCACCTATCACACTTCATCTAAATTAACAACTNGGAATTGACTTTGAAGTTAAACTGAAAAGCTACAACTATGAATATTATAGAATAAAGCAATAATAAAAATCTTGTACCCTAAAATTGAAAACACAGTAATGAATCAAAGGGAAAATGTCACCTATCACACTTCATCTAAATTAACAACTTTTTCTCTTTGAATGAAACCTTTCAGCAAATGTAAAAGTAAGCTGCAGAATAGGAGTGAAAATGTCAAATATGTGATTTTTGTATACATATAATATAAAATTATTATACGTGTTGCATATACACATAACAAAAATCTAACATTCAAAACATACAGGAAATATAAAGTTTACATACTCAATGCTAAAATAGTCAAATTGATTTAAATATTTAAGAATAATGAGCAAAAGATTTTGACAGACAAGTTGCAAAAAATGATGTTCACATTAGCCATTTTGTATCATGTATGTGTATATTAAGTACATTAAAGGATGTGCAATATCATTATCAGAATTACAAATTAAATATAAAACCTGATACCATAGCACATACACTAGAATTATTAAAATTAAGATTAGAGCAAATAAGTTTTAAACATTGCCAGGAGGTATTTAAAAATGTACAAACACTTTGGAAAATATAAGCACACTTTTTTTGTTTAAATGGAGTTAAACATACAATCCAGCAATTTAACTTCTAAGTCTCTATTCAAGAGAAAAGAAAATATGTTTTCACATAAAGACTTGTACCCAAACATACATGGCACTAAAAGATTTTTTTTAAAAAGTATAAACCAACAACAAACCCAGTTTACCCAAATTTCATCTCAGTGTCCACTTTCCAACAGACATTTAATTAGGGTATCTTTTGGGGCAGGGTAGGTAGTGTGTCACTCATAAGCATTACTATGAACTATGATAAGATGTTGGAAAAGGAAATAGCAACCCACTCCAGTGCTCTTGCCTGGAGAATCCCATGGACGGAGAGGCTGCAGTCTGGTAGGCTGCAGTCTATGGGGTTTCAAAGAGTCAGACACAACTAAGCAACTAATGCACACGCACACGATAAGATATGAGGGAAAATGCTCTCGGAGAAAGATTTTTATTACAGAACCGAGTTCCATAATTTTAGGAAAATATGAATGATATGCTATAAATTCTTTCTGAAACACAGTTGCAATGTAAGCAAATATTGGAATATTCAAAGATGTTATTATGTAAATGAGAATAACTGATAGATTAATGGAATGTTCAAACTACCACACAGTTTTGCACTCATCTCACACACTAGCAAAGTAATGCTCAAAATTCTTCTCCAAGCCAGGCTTCAAAAGTACATGACCCATGAACTTCTAGATATTCAAGCTGGATTTAGAAAAGGCAGGGGAACCAGAGATCAAATTACTAATACACGTTGGATCATTGAAAATGCAAGAGCATTTCAGAAAAAAAAATCAAAACATCTATTTTTGCTTTATTGACTATGCTAAAGCCTTTAACTGTGTGGATAACAACAAACTCTAGAAAATTCTTCAAGAGATGGGAATACCAGACNTCCACTGATTGTCTTTCCTCCACATTTTGAGTTTTTGCCCATGTTGTTATATAGTCAGTGGATATGTGTTTTTTAATGGCTGCATAATTATAAAATGATAACATAATTAATTATAATGTACAAATTGTCTTACTACATTGAATAATTACATCATAATTAATAAAATATTTCTTATATAGATGAACAGATGCTTTTCTGATCAGTTTTCTATTTGGAGATAATACCACCTAAAAATACCATTCTACTCGCTGATAAAGAACTAAAATTATGAAATATAACAGTGATGTATATTCAAGGCACTGCAATCATAACTTTATACCAGCCATTTTATTTAGCCCTCAAACAATATAGGAAATAGGTAGTGTTCATGTTATTACTATCAACACTTAGAAGAATGATAAAATCATTTCCTTTTTTTTATACTAGATAAATGGAAATTACTGGAGCTTAGAAAGAATAAGCAACCTGCTCAGGATAACTTGTTGAGCAAGGAGTATGTTCAAGATTTTAATGTAGATTATCCAGCTCCAGGATTGAACTCTTTAAAACCAAAACATATTGCCTTGGGAAAATGGGGACTCTGTGCCTGCTCTGATGTTGTCATCTTTGTGGGGGAGATGATCTGCACACAGGGACTGAGCGGTGAGGAAGTGTTTCTGGCAGAGTAAGTTGCAGGGCCAATATGAGTGACACTGAAGTTCAATGCTATAGAGCTTAAAGCCAAAGAGGAGGGTAGGTGACCAGAGTGATTCTGCTTTCCTATAACCCCACAATTTATACTTTCCACTCCTCTAGTCCTCCTGAGAAACCTGTGTGCAATTCAAGAAGCAACAGTTAGGACTGGACATGGACCAGTGGATGGGTTCCATATTGGGAAAGGAGAACATCAAGGCTGTGTATTGTCTTCCTGCTTATTTAACATCATGCAAAATGCCAGGCTGGATGACTCACAAGTTGAAATCAAGATTGCCAGGAGAAATATCAATAACCTCAGATATGTAGATAACTTCACCCTAATGACAGAAAAGAAAGAGGAACTAGACAGAATGACAGAAAGCAAAGAGAGCCCCTTTATGAAGATGAGAGGGTGAAAATTCTGGCTTAAAACTCAACATTCAAAAAACTAAGACCATTGCATCCAGTGACATCACTTTATGGCAAATAGATGGGCAAACAATGGAAACAGTGACAGACTTTATTTTCTTGGGGTCCAAAATCACTGCAGATGGTGACTGTAGTCATGAAATTAAAAGATGCTTGCTCCATGAAAGGAAAGCTATGACAAATCTAGACAGCTTATTAAAAAACAGAGACAAAGGTCTCTTTGCTGAAAAAGGTCTGTATGGATAAGCTATGGTTTTTCCAATAATCATGTATGAATGTGAGAGTTGAACCATAAAGAAGGCTTAGAGCAGAAGAATTGATGCTTTCAAACTGTGGTGCTAGAGAAGACTCTTGAGAATCCCTTGGATAGCAAGGAGATCAAATCAGTCAATCCTAAAGGAAATCAACCCTGAATAGTCATTGGAAGGACTGATGCTGAAGCTCCAATACTTTGGCCACCTGATGCAGAGCTGATTCATTGGAAAAGATCCTGATACTGGGAAAGATTGAGGGCAAGAGAAGAAGGGGGTGGCAGAAGATAAGATGGTTTGATGGCATCAACTCAGTGGACATGAATATGAGCAAACTATGGGAGTTAGAGGACAGGGAAGCCGGGCGTGCTGCAGTCCAAGGGGCTGCAATGGGTAGGTCACCACTGAGTGACTGAAGAGCAACTGCAGAGCAACTGCTCTAGTTAATTACGTTCTGCCTTACTTTTGACCATCTTTTGCCCTTTGCTATTCCTCTACCTAAAGGCCTTTTTAAAATGTAAATCTCAAGTTGTGCACGTGTATGTTAGTGCTCAGGCATGTCCAACTCTTTGCAACCCCACGGACTGTGGCCCACCAGTTTCTCTGTCCATGGGATTCTCCAGGCAAGAATACTGGAGTGGATTGCCATTCCCTTCTCTTGAGGATCTTCCTGACCCAGGGATCAAACCCTGGTCTCCTGCATTACAGGCAGATTATTTACTGTTTGAGCTACAGAGAAGTCCTCAAGTTAGGTTTAGACAAAGTAACATCTTCTCATTCAGATCTCTGCTGATACTTCTAGCCCTTTAAGTAAATTCCTCCAGCACCATTCTCTAAATTCCCCCAAGCACCATTTATTCCTGCTTCTCAGACTTAGCTGATACTGCCTTAAAATGTTCCTGTCTCTGCATTATTTATGCCCCTCATTTCTGGTGTTGATTTAAGCTCTTTGAAGTAGTTCTAACTTGCACAGCCTAAACATCAATAATTCTTGAATAAAATTGATGAGGACACATTTGTATCTCAGAGCATACGTTGCTAACTGCTAAATATGCAACTGTCATTCAATTAACAGTTCTTGATTGATTAATCTCATGTATATTTTTACCTTGTGTCTGTGCTTTAATTAGATATATATATTTATTTTTGCTATTTCCAAACTCAATAAGTATTTTTGGTTTTATGATTCCACATCATCATTGGTGAGTTGTTGTTCTCATTTCCTTAATGGCCTCCCTGATCTTGGTCAAAAATCCCTTTTAATCAATTCTCTACCAAATCAACTCCCCACTGAAGCCCGATTGGATTAAGTCTATAAAACTCCAGACGTTATGTTTAAGATGAAACCCTTTAATTTTTGTGTATATGCTTGTGATGAGTTAATTTACATATTTATTTGCATGATTTGCAGTCCAAAATCTTTTATATAACATTACATTCATCTCTGACCGGAAATTAGCGTAACTTTTCCCCTGACACATTTTTGCTCATGACTTCTTATCTACTTGCCCCTTCTATTATATATCTGTTTCTTTGGTCAGTTCGACTATAATGGGATTTACTTTTTCTGAAAGCTAATATTTAATTTCCCCCTCACCTAAAATTCTTTCATATAGCTGTTATTTAAATAAACTAAGTTTCTGGAGAACAGTGGCTTAATTTATCTTGCTTTGTATCATCCAAAAGCACTTCATTCAAAGGTGTTTTATTTGTCTTTGCTGAATAACATGTGTACACCCGTGGTGGATACATGTTGATGTATGGCAAAACCAATACAATATTGTAAAGTAAAAAAATAATAATAATAATTAAAAAAAAACCCAAAAACAAGCCAGAAATGGATCACAGCATTTTTGCTGCTTTCCAGGGCTTCCCAGGTGACGCTAGTGGTAAAGAACCTGTGCCTGACAATGCGCGAGACATGAGACATGGATTTGGTCCCTGGGTTTGAAAGATGCTGTGGAGAAGAGCATAGCAACCCACTCCAGGATTCTTGCTTAGAGAATCCAATGGAGCCTGGTGGCTATAGTTCATAGAGTCTCAAAGAGCTCGACATGACTGAAGGGGCTTAACATGGAAGCATAATATTTTCTATTATATAACAAGTTCTACACAAGTGTGGGTTCCATAGCTTCTTTTATTCTAAGCCTACACTGTGTCTCCGACTTTAAAAAATATGTATGTATTAATTGATGTATAGCATACATTCTGAAAAGATTTTAAATATAGCTTAAATATTAAGATTTTTAAATATAAATCTTAAATATTAAGATATCATGAAGCTCCATGATTTACTGCAAATTGAGTACAGTTGTGTTGTTTATCTAAGAAAAGAAATAGAAAGCTATCAGAACTTCAGAAGCTCATCTTCTAAAAATAAAACTAAAATCAAAAATACTTTTTCTACCTGAAGGCAGTCAACTCCAAGATATATTACTAGAGACAAGATTTGTCTACTCACAGTCTTCACATACACAAAATAATGCATGTTTTACTTTTAGGCTCAGTATTGTATTTTGAGATTCATCCACGTTTTTGGAAGTAGCAATTGTGAATTCATTTTCATTCCTATGTAAAAGTTTATTTTATGAATATACTTCTATTTGCATAAACATTTATCTGTTAATAGTCATTTATTTTGTTCTAGATTTGACCACTATGAAAAGTTATTTGCAAGTATGAATATACTTGGGTAAATATTTTCATACATGTGTATATATCTTTTGTAAATATATAGCTAAAGATGCAATTACTGGATTACTGAGTTATTCATGCTTAAGTTTATAAAACTACGAGGTCTCCAAAGTAGTTTTCCAACTTTATGCTCACCAACGGTGTGTGAGAGTTCCAGCTGTTTTACATCTTTGTCAGAAATTAGTATTGTCAGTCACTTTCAAGTCTGTCTTTCTGGAGAATACATAGTAACATGTCATTGTAGTTTTTATTTACAATTCTTTCATGAATAATGACTGCATTTAAAAATTTTTTGTTTAGCTATTCTTTACTTGTTAATTGATTTCTAGAGATTCTAGATAGATGCCAATTTTCATACAGTTTCCAGATAAATCTTCCTTCACTCTGTCATTTGTGTTTTATCTTAATGATACCTTTTGATATGGGGAATTTTCTAATTCCAAAATAGTCTAAAATATGAGCATTTCCAGTTATAATTAATGATTTATGTGTATGCTGAAGGCAGCTTTACTTATCCCAGGATTATATTTTTTCTTTTGCTTCTTTCTTGATGCTTCATCATCTCTCTGTTCACATTTATGTTCATAAATAATTTATTTAATTTATTTATATGGTATGAGATGTTGATAAATATCAATTAATGCAATATTATTTAATAAATAATCAGCATTAAAAATGAAATACAGAATATCACCATAGACCCTGAAGGCAGCAGAAAGATAACAAGAAAATATTATGAACAGCTCTATACAGATAAATTAGACAATGTTTCTGATTTCTCAAAAAGTAAAAATTCATTAAGTACAATATTTAATTTAAGAGCAATAATCTAAATTTTAAAACATAGTTTAACACTAAAGCAGTATAAATGAAGAGGGGCAAAAAAGTGAAATTTCTTACTTTCAATAGACTCAAAAACATGTATTTTATTCTTGACTACCAGTGAGAAAATTGTAGACTACCAGAGGCTTTTAAGAATAGCAAATAGACATTCCAAAATATTGAGTAAACTCAGAGAATGAATGATTTATAAAAAATAAAATAGGATTAAGAAAATACTGCAAAATAGCAATAAAATGAACAGACATGAATAAGACCAGATAGTTACAGAAATAAATATAAGATTATATATAAAAATATATGCTAATTCAATCATGATCAACTCTTTGAGACCCCATGAACTCTCTGTAACCCATCAGGCTTCTCTGTTCTTGGGATTTTCCAGGCAAAAATACTGGAGCAGTTGCCATTTCCTACTCCAGATCATCCTGACCCAGGGATTGAAGCTACATCCCTTGTGTCTCCTGCATTGGCAGGCAGAATCTTTACCACCAGTGCTACTTAGTTCATATATAAAAAGATATTGATAATAAATATAAATGAACTGAAAAATAAAATTAGATTAAATATTTAATTTGGGAAAAATATTAAATAGGAAATAAAAGAACTTCTCAATTTATTATTCAAAAAAGTGAAATTCACTATTGTGGAGTCCCTGGCTAGGTCTAGATTTAATGGAGGCACACTGATCATAACTTTTTAAAATTAGACAACATTAATGAAATAGACCAATTCCTCTAAAGGAAAAAAACTGTCTCAGTCAATATGAAATAGATAACTTAAATATTTCTGTTAACTATTAAAAAATTAATCCATTAAAATGAAAACTGTTGAAAAAGATCTCCAGGCACAGATGATTTCATAAAATTCTACCTAATATTAAAGGAGAATTAACACCAATTCTAAATAATCCCTTCCAGAAATTAGCAGAACAGAGAACACTTCTCAAACCACTCAAATTATTGTATGAGGCCAGTATTATACTGAGAGCAAAACCTGAAAAATTATAGAATTAAAAAAAAAAAAGCAAAAGCCAGTATAACAGACTAATATCAATGATAAAAATAGACAAAAAAATCCTCAGCAAAATGGAAGCAAATATTATCATCTGTTAGAGCTTCCCCGACAGTTCAGTTGGTAAAGAATCTGCCTGCAATGCAGGAGACCCCGGTTCGATTCCTGGGTCAGGAAGATCCCCTGGAGAAGGGAAAGGGTACCCACTCCAGTATTCTGGCCTGGAGAATTCCATGGACTGTTCATGGGGCTAGAAAGATTCGGACATGACTGAGTGACTTTCACTTTACCAAATGTCATCATTAAAATATTAGCATTTGCAAGTAAGCAAAATGATGATATTGAAAGAATTATGTATCATGATCAAGTGGGGTTAATTTCAAAGTTGTGGCATTGGTCAGCAGTCAAAAGTCAATCAATGCAAAACATCTTATTCATAAGATAAAGCCAAAAAAATTGCCATGGTCTTTTCAACTGATACAGAGAAAAAAAATCATTTGGCAAAATTCAACATTTATTTATGATTAAAAACTGTCAGAAACTAGAAGGGAAATAGAAGGGAAAATTCTCAATATGATATATGACATCTATACAAAATCTACAGCTACTATCACACTAAATGCTGAAAACCTGAATGTCATAATCCAATACTTAGGCCAAGAAACAGCTGACTCATTGGAAGAGACTCTGATGCTGCAAAAGATTGAAAGCAGAGGGAGAAGAAGGCGACAGAGGATGAGATGGTTGGAAGACATCATTGACTCTAGACATGAGTTTGAGCAAACTCTGGGAAATACTGAAGGACAAGAAAGCCTGGCATGCTGCAGTTTATGGGGTTTCCAAGAATTAGACACAACTTGG
>SJYW01025724.1:103011-119974 GCA_006410735.1 Raphicerus campestris | reverse complement strand
CCTTCATCTTCTTCTTCTCACCTTCTTCTTCCTCTTCTCACCTTCTTCATTTTCTTCTTCTGCTTCTCCCCTTCTTCTTCTTCTTCTTCTCACCTTCTTCTCTTTCTTCTTTTTCTTCACACCTTCTTCTTCTTCTTCTTCTTCTCACCTTCTTCTTCTTCTCTCTTCCTCCTCTTCTTCTCAACTTCTATTCTTCTCAACTTCTTCTTCTTTTTCTCACCTTCTTCTTCCTCTTTTTCTGCTTCTTCTCACCTTCATCTTCTTCTTCTCCCCTTCTTCTTCATCTTCTTCTTCTTCTGCTTCTCCCCTTCTTCTTTACCTTCTTCTTCTTCTTCTNTTCCCTGGTAGATCAGAGTTTAAAGTGTCTGCCTGTGGGAGACCCAGGTTCAGTCCCTGGGTTGAGAAGATCCCCTGGAGAAGGAAATGGCAACCCACTCCAGTATTCTTGCCTGGAGAATCCCATGGACAGAGAAGCCTGGTGGGCTACAGTCCACGGGGTCACAAAGAGTCGGACACAACTGAGTGACTTCACTTTCACTTTTCACTTTCAGTGTTCAGTGCTAGCATGTAGAAACACAGTAGATTTTTGAATGATGATTTGGTATACACAGACTCTTTCAAGTTACTTATTTTTTCCAAGGAGTTTGATGTAGACTCTTTGGGAATATCTACATAGACTATCATTCTATATTACAAATAAGGATTGTTTGATTTTTTTTCTTTTGGATATGTATACTTTAATGTCCTTTCCTTGACTTATTGTGTAACTATTTATCCAGGAGAATGAAAGCTTATGCTTTATTAAGATTTGTCCATGAATATTCATAGCAGCTTTATTTGTAATTCCCAAATCTGAAAACAATGAAATGTCTTATCAGCAATTTAATGTATAAACAATTGTGTTGCATTAATGCATGCATAAATGTCTAAACAAATGTGGAATGTTAAACTTATCTTTAAAGTGAAGTTAACTATACTCAGTGGCAAGAAAGAGTCTGTAAAAAATTATGCTGAATAAAGGCAGTCAGATTAAAAAAAAAAGAACATACTATATGTGATTCCATTTATATGAAACTCTAGAAAAATGCAAACTAATCTATAAGACTGCAATGGCTGAGTCTTATTATAAGTGTGCATTTAACTTTCAGAGAATATTTCATACTCGATCTGTTTATATTATCTTGTTTCTTTTTCATTGGGTTATTTATTTCCTTCTGTTAGGTCTAGTTATTCTTTCCTTAACTTCTGGACATATTCTTTTAAAAGTTGTAAGTAAAATGCTATTTGAGTGTATCCTCTACTGACAATTAAACGTTGTTTCTTGCAGACAGTCTGAGGCAGATCTTCTCTTTCTTTCAAGTAAAATTATACAAAAATGTGTTCATTCTTGTAAGGACTGTTTTGTTTTACCCTTTGTCCTGGAAGATAGCATATTTGAATCTAGCTGAAGCCATGAGATATTTATGAGTTCCTCCTTAACTACAACTAGGTTTCTATATCCTGAGACTATTGAAAATTAACTTAGCATTTTAGTTTCTCACTCTGCACTTTTTAAAATATATGTGTGTGTAACTGGGAAGGGTTAATTTTAAATTCACACTGGATCTGCTTCTGTGGTTTGAACCCTTTTTTGTTATTATAAATATACATAATGGCCTTTCTCAGGAAAATAATCTGAGCCATCCACCTGAGAAAGATGGCAAATAAGTGAAATCAACATATTCCACCACCTGAGGCTTGCCATTTTAGGGCACATTTGCAAAGACTGAATAATCTTTTTACTTTGCTTCTTCACCTCCCCACCCCTGCCCATCTCTGATCAAAAAAGATCCTGGCAACCAAGTCTTGATAAGATGGTTATTTTGAGGCGCTAGTCTGCCATCTTCTCAGTCAGGTGGCTCCCAGATTAAAGTCTGTTCCTTGTCTCAAAGNCACCCCTGCCCATCTCTGATCAAAAAAGATCCTGGCAACCAAGTCTTGATAAGATGGTTATTTTGAGGCGCTAGTCTGCCATCTTCTCAGTCAGGTGGCTCCCAGATTAAAGTCTATTCCTTGTCTCAAAACCTCTTCTCTCGGATTCATTGGACTGTTAGTGCAGTTAGAAGAGCAAGCTTGTAACATGTGTTCAGTTGTTCAGTCATGTCCAACTCTTTGAGATACCATGGATTTTGGCTTGCAGGCTCCTCTGCATGGAATTTTTCAGGCAATATATATAGTTGCTCATTATCCAGAACAAAATTCCCTCAAATTCCAAGTTTAACTCATTTGATATCTCTATTCTTCTAGATCTTAATCCTAAACATTCCTACTACCTTCAAACATTTTTTCCCCCTTGTTAAACTTCTGATTTTTCTTGGCGTATGAGTATTTCCTCATCCTCTGTTGCTTGAAATGGAACTTGCTTGATGGATTTTGCAGTTCTTTTGAAAGTAAAACATAAGAATATCTAAATAAACATTAGGAAGGAGCTTATAGTCTCCAGTGCTTGCATTCATCTCCCTCTGCTCTCATTTTCTCCCACCCATTTTCACAACTAGGAATCCCCTTTTATCCCTTCATTGTGTTTCTTTTCAACCTTCCCTCTTCTCCCCACTTTCTGTTTGCCCCTTTCCTTCTCTATCCAGTACTGGTACTTTTTCTTTTTAAAATTTCTTACTAAAATATGTATTTAGGAGAAGATACGATAAACTCATTCTCACTGAGCTCCACATCCCAATTATAGAGATTCCTCTTGACATAAATATACAATGAGATGAATCTATCTTTAAACTATCTTGTTTCTGAATGTATGATGGCACTAAGAGTTATAAACATACCTAAACTTCTGTCTAGACTGTCTTCTGTTGTGTTCAGTTCAGTTGAGTTCAGTCTCTCAGTCGTGTCCTACTCTTTGCAACCCCATGGACTGCAGCATGCCAGGCTCCCCTGTCCATCACCAACACCTGGAGCCTACTCAAACTCATGTCCATCCAGTCAGTTGATGCCATTCAGACATTTCATCCTCTGTTGTCCCCTTCTTCTCCTGCCCTCAATCTTTCCCAGCATCAGGGTCTTTCTAATGAGTCAGTTCTTTGCATCAGGAACCAAAGCACTGGAGCTTCAATTTTAGCACCAGTCTTTCCAACGAATATTCAGGACTGATTTCCTTTAGGATTGGCTGCTTTGATCTCCTTGCAGTCCAAGGGATCCTCAAGAGTCTTCTCCAACATCACAGTTCAAAAGCATCAATTCTTTGATGCTCAGCTTCTTTATGTTCCAACACTCACATCTATACAGAAATACTGGAAAAACCATAGCTTTAACTATATGGACCTCTATCAGCAAAGTAATACTTCTGCTTTTAAATATGCTGTCTAGGCTGGTCATAGCTTTTCTTCCAAGGAGCAAGTGTCTTTTAATTTCATGGCTGCAGTCACCATTTGCATGACTTTGGAGCCCAACAAAATAAAGTCTGCCATTGTTTCCATTGTTTTACCTTCTATTTGTCATGAAGTGATGGAGCTGGATGCCATTATCTTGGTTTTTTGAATGTTGAGTTTTAAGCCAGCATTCGTTCTGTTAGAAAACATAAACTGATTTTCTGATATTTTTTCCTAAGTAATTTTAGTTCCTTGTGGGCAAAATGAAACAAAATAAAGCAAGATGTAACAATACATGTACATTTATGTATAGTAATGATTCCATTCATAATATAATTATTTTTCCCTGAGGTGCCTAGTGTGTAGTTCTTTCCTATTTCTCCTCTGCTTGTTGTTAAAATAGATAATTTCAAAGGTTAAACCACCAGGAAAATACTAGCAAAAAGCAAGTAATTTGGGGAATCCAGAGAAGGGAAAGGGACTAGTGAGAAACCTGACATGACTGAAGAAGCATAGAAAGGGCGACAGGCAAAAAACATTGGCTGACCAGCTTGCATAAACTAAATTATAGTGGACAAATAATAAATTTACCTCTTTGTGTACAATATGGAATTGCTGAACAATTTTGACTGATATGTTGCTGTTGCTGCTGCTAAGTCGCTTCAGTCGTGTCCAACTCTGTGTGACCCCATAGATGGCAGCCCACCAGGCTCCCCCATCCCTGGGATTCTCCAGNATAAGAATATCTAAATAAACATTAGGAAGGAGCTTATAGTCTCCAGTGCTTGCATTCATCTCCCTCTGCTCTCATTTTCTCCCACCCATTTTCACAACTAGGAATCCCCTTTTATCCCTTCATTGTGTTTCTTTTCAACCTTCCCTCTTCTCCCCACTTTCTGTTTGCCCCTTTCCTTCTCTATCCAGTACTGGTACTTTTTCTTTTTAAAATTTCTTACTAAAATATGTATTTAGGAGAAGATACGATAAACTCATTCTCACTGAGCTCCACATCCCAATTATAGAGATTCCTCTTGACATAAATATACAATGAGATGAATCTATCTTTAAACTATCTTGTTTCTGAATGTATGATGGCACTAAGAGTTATAAACATACCTAAACTTCTGTCTAGACTGTCTTCTGTTGTGTTCAGTTCAGTTGAGTTCAGTCTCTCAGTCGTGTCCTACTCTTTGCAACCCCATGGACTGCAGCATGCCAGGCTCCCCTGTCTATCACCAACACCTGGAGCCTACTCAAACTCATGTCCATCCAGTCAGTTGATGCCATTCAGACATTTCATCCTCTGTTGTCCCCTTCTTCTCCTGCCCTCAATCTTTCCCAGCATCAGGGTCTTTCTAATGAGTCAGTTCTTTGCATCAGGAACCAAAGCACTGGAGCTTCAATTTTAGCACCAGTCTTTCCAACGAATATTCAGGACTGATTTCCTTTAGGATTGGCTGCTTTGATCTCCTTGCAGTCCAAGGGATCCTCAAGAGTCTTCTCCAACATCACAGTTCAAAAGCATCAATTCTTTGATGCTCAGCTTCTTTATGTTCCAACACTCACATCTATACAGAAATACTGGAAAAACCATAGCTTTAACTATATGGACCTCTATCAGCAAAGTAATACTTCTGCTTTTAAATATGCTGTCTAGGCTGGTCATAGCTTTTCTTCCAAGGAGCAAGTGTCTTTTAATTTCATGGCTGCAGTCACCATTTGCATGACTTTGGAGCCCAACAAAATAAAGTCTGCCATTGTTTCCATTGTTTTACCTTCTATTTGCCATGAAGTGATGGAGCTGGATGCCATTATCTTGGTTTTTTGAATGTTGAGTTTTAAGCCAGCATTCGTTCTGTTAGAAAACATAAACTGATTTTCTGATATTTTTTCCTAAGTAATTTTAGTTCCTTGTGGGCAAAATGAAACAAAATAAAGCAAGATGTAACAATACATGTACATTTATGTATAGTAATGATTCCATTCATAATATAATTATTTTTCCCTGAGGTGCCTAGTGTGTAGTTCTTTCCTATTTCTCCTCTGCTTGTTGTTAAAATAGATAATTTCAAAGGTTAAACCACCAGGAAAATACTAGCAAAAAGCAAGTAATTTGGGGAATCCAGAGAAGGGAAAGGGACTAGTGAGAAACCTGACATGACTGAAGAAGCATAGAAAGGGCGACAGGCAAAAAACATTGGCTGACCAGCTTGCATAAACTAAATTATAGTGGACAAATAATAAATTTACCTCTTTGTGTACAATATGGAATTGCTGAACAATTTTGACTGATATGTTGCTGTTGCTGCTGCTAAGTCGCTTCAGTCGTGTCCAACTCTGTGTGACCCCATAGATGGCAGCCCACCAGACTCCCCCGTCCCTGGGATTCTCCAGGCAAGAACACTGGAGTGGGTTGCTATTTCCTTCTCCAATGCATGAAAGTGAAAATTGAAAGTGAAGTCGTTCAGTCGTGTCCGACTCTTCGAGATGTCATGGATTGCAGCCTACCAGGCCCCTCTGTCCATGAGATTTTTCAGGCAAGAGTGCTGGAGTGGGGTGCCATCATCTTCTCCATTGACTGACATATTGAATGTTAAATAAATACTTAATGCACCAGGCAGTTTAGACCCTGCAGACATGGTCCTCAGGTGAAGAGTCTTCAAATTCTCCTCTGTGTTGCAAATTATACAAAATTTGAAGTTTCCTTTTAGAAAATAATTTCTTATTGCATGAAGTCTATAGGCCAACTGTAAAACATGATGCATGAACTCCTAACAGTGAACATCAATTGTCATCTTTATGTTAGGTTTCCTGCCACAGAAGACCTATAGATCTTAGAAAACTCTCTGTGGAAACCATGGCCATAAACATTTTAGAAAGCATGTTTGTTGAAGAAAATTACATGAAAAACCTTGAAATGATTTATCAAGTAAGTACCAATGGCACCAGGTATAAGACACAGAGACAGTTCTAGATAGTCTGCATGTTTAGATAGGACTAAAGGAAAATATATGGCTTCCTGGGGGCACTAGAGGTAAAAAACCCACCTGCCAATGCAGGAGATGCCAGAGATGCTGATTTGATCCCTGGATTAGGAAGATCTTCTAGAGTAGGAAATGCTAACCCACTTCAGAACTCTTTCCTGGAAAATACCTCATGGACAGAGGAGCCTGGTGATTCATAGTCTATGGGGTCACAGTCAGTCAGACATGATTGAGCATGTACACATACATGCATTAGAAAACATATGTTGAGATGGATTTCATCCTGAGGCAGACTTATTGAAGATTGATGCCTGGGATATATAACAGAAAGGAGGAAGCAAGACTGGGCAGGAATGACACAAATCTGACAAACTCTTGACCAACTCAGCCAGGATTTCCAGAAAAGAGATTGCCCATTAGAAGAATCTCAATGTAGAGATAAAACCAAGATATATTATGCCACTATGTGACTCATTATCTGGGAGCAGCCTCAGAAAGATATGGCCATAATTCAAAAACTGAGGAGGATCCTAAAGACACTCACAGCTAGAAGCTGTCATCTAACTACTCATTTTGCAGTTGAATAATAAATTATTTTTTGAAAGGAGAGCCAAATGTATGCTTCCAGGGATGACACAGTTAACACAGTCTGTGTGTGTGCTATTAAGGAGCTTAGGATACTGTTCATCATAAACATTTATTTGTAATTAAGGTATCCAATCATAAGAGTTAAGTAAATTTTCAGCATATGAAACAAAACCCTTCTTGTTCCTTTGAATGTAAAAATTTATTTCCTGTAGTTCAGAGAAATAATATGAAGCAATGAAGACCAATGCTTCAATTTATGGAGAGCAATGGTCTTATGTAGGTTTTTTCTTTTTACTATAGTCCATGAATAGTCAGTTAATTATAAACTTTGACTGCTATATGTCCTTCCCAACAGAGTGCTAAAATTTATGGTAGCAGATATTTTGCCATGCTTTGTGGTATTCTTTAGTTTGTTTCAATGAGGTGGTAGGTATACTTTTCTCTTTATTTTAAATAAAAGGGTGAAAGGGTGAAAGAGGAGAATAAAAAAGCTGGCTTAAAATTCAACCATCAAAAAACTAAGATCGTGGCATTTGGTCCCATCATTTCATGGCAAATAGCTGGGGAAAAAGTAGAAATAATGACAGACTTTATTTTCTTGGACTCCAAAATCACTGTGTATGGTGGCTGCAGCCATGAAATTCAAAGACATTTGCTTCTTGGAAAAAAGGCTATGCAAACCTAAAGAGCATATTAAAAAGGAGAGACATCACTTTGCTGACAAGGTCTGTATAGTCAAAGCTATGATTCCTACAGTAGTCATGTATGATGTGAGATTTGGACCATAAAGAAGACTGAGTGTCAAAGAATTGACGCTTTTGAACTGTGGTGCTGGAGAAGACTCTGGAGAGTTCTTTGTACAGCAATGGGATCAAAGTAGTCAATCCTAAAGGAAATCTACCCTGAATATTCATTGGAAGGACTGATGCTAAAGCTGAAGCTCCAGTACCTTGGCCAGCTGATGCAAAGGCTCACTCACTGGAAAATACTCTAATGCTGGGAGATTGAGGGTAGGAGGAGAAGGTGGCAACAGAAATCCTTGTGTGACATCACTGACTTATGGACATGAATTTGAGCAAACTTCAGGAGATGGTGAAGGACAGGGAAGTCTGGTGTACTGCAGCCCATGGGGTCACAAAGAATTGGACATGACTGAACAATTGAACAACACAACAAAGTGTACTTTCTCTTTATTTTAAATAACTTTGAAACATGTGGCAGTTTGCACTCCCAGTTGCTTAGGGATATAATTTGAGCTACAGAGAAGTCTTGGAAATCTGAAGCTGTTATAAAGGATATTCTATGATTAACAATTTTTTTTCTCAGTCTTGTGTGTTCTTTTCCTGAAGTCCTGTTTCATACATCTCCACTCCTTATACTTGCACGGTAAGTGGCTTCAGTTGTGTCCAGATCTTTGCTACGCTATGGACTGTAGCCTGCCAAGCTCTTCTTTCCATGGAATTCTCCAGGCAAGAATACTGGAGTCGGTTGCCATACCCACCTCCAGGGTATCTTCCAGACCCAGGAACTGAAACTACAGCTCCTGCACTGGCACATGGGTTATTAATCAGCAGCCACCTGGGAAGCACCCCCCCCACCACCCCTTATATCTTTGTCTAGTCACTGGTAATATCACTTTGTTTAGCACATATTGGACTAGCATTAACATTATTTAAACTTGAAAAAGAATACATACACACAAAAGGGCAAAATATTGCATTTGTGAAGAATGTGGTAAATAAATAAATTTGGGGAAAAAAAAGAAAGGAATATCCACACATTTAGCAAAAATACCATTTGTAGAGGGTAGATTTTATGTGAGTTCTGAGTCATGCTACAGACCTAAATGAGCTCATGTTTGAATTGGGATGGAATATGAAGATCCATAGAAAATGGCTTAAAAACTGAAGGATGTGGCAAAGGCTGACAGAATTAGGTGGAATTGTCAAAAAATGTTTTTTATTTTTTCCTTCATGTTGGTAACTTTGTTCTCTGAGGGGAGATTCATCACACTGGCTCTCCAAATTGGGGATGAGTTTAGGTCAGTCAAAAGATTTATTACCTGTATTCTTATTTACTTATTTGTTGGCTGTGCTGGGTCTTTGTCACTGTGTGGGCTGTCTCTAATTGTGGCAAGCAAGGGCTAGGTGTGGGCTTCTCATTGCAGTGGCTTCTTTTGCTGTGGAGCATTCAGGCTTCAGTAGTTGCAGCACATGAGCTCAAGAGTTGTGACTCCAGGGCTCTAGAGCACAGGCTTAATAGTTGTGGCACATGTGCTTAGTCGCTCTATGGCTTGTGGAATCTTCTTGGACCAAAGATCAAACCCATGTCTTCTGCATTGTCAGGAAGATTCTTTATCATTGAGCCACAGGGAAACCCCTGTTACTTCTGTTCTTAAAGAATGAAAATAATAGATAAGTATACATTAACCACAAAGAAATTTATTATTATTTTTTTTGCACGCTTACCAGGGAGTGTATATCTAAAATAACTAATCACCCATGTGTTTTCCTTTCATTCTCTCACTGTATCAGCTACATGTGTTGGATGATCTATGAAAGTGATATTAACAAAGCAGATGAGTTGAACATTTCTCTGTACTTTCAGGAGAAGATTAGTTAAGCACCCACATCTGGGCCTGATCTTCTAACACTTTAAAGTGAATCTGCCAACCTTAGGGTGAGATACTGAACATAGTGTACATGATACTTTATAGAAAACATGCATTCCCAAGAATTTGGCTTCAGGTGGACAATTAAATATCCTAGCGTGTCTGGTCAGTCTCAATTTATTCCTTTTGTTTAATGGCTCCTTCTTTCACTCTCAAAAGTGTCTTGGTCTGCATAATATGTTTTACTGTCACTTTGGTTATATGAGCAGCTACATATTTCCTTTGCCTTTAGTTGTAGGATATTTGCCTTTCCATTGAAGCAATATACTCCATGACATGTTAAAAATCATATCATATCTCAGAGGTCAGAAACGACTTCTTGTTCACTTTGTGGTGGTTGTTTACACTCATAAAGCTTCACATCTGGTTGGTGCTCAATAAAGTGAACTGGACTGAAAGCTACAGTAACAAAACTGAAAATAAATTTGAAGAAAAAATACATTCATGTTGAAGCATTAAGAATAGCAATAATGGGTCAAAGGGTAATTGGAATCTATGGAAACATGACAAATGTTGTCTGATAAGATTCTATGTTCGGATAGGTTTATAGCCTATTGTTTGAACCTTTCCCTTGGTTCTGAAATTAAATCTCAATTCCAAATAAAAGCTCCTTTACAAAACCCTTATCTCCTCAAAATGGCCAGATAAGCCTCTAAGTTCAGTTTAGTCACTCAGTTGTGTCTGACTCTTTGTGACTCCCTGGACTACAGTATGACAGTCTTCCCAGTACATCACGGTCTCCTGGAACTTGCTCAAACTCATGTCCATCAAGACAGTGATGCCATCCAACCACCTCATCCACTGTCGTCCCCTTCTCCTCCCACCATCAATCTTTCCTAGCATCAGGGTCTTTTCCAATGAGTCAGTTCTTAGCATCAGGTGGCCAAAGCATTGGAGCTTCAGCTTCAGCATCACTCCTTCCAATGAATATTCAGGACTGATTTCCTTTAGGATCGACGGGTTTGATCTTGCATTCCAAGGGACTGTCGAGAGTCTTCTCCAACACCACAGTTCAAAAGCTTCAATTCTTTGGTGCTCAGCTTTCTGTATAGTCCAACTCTCACATCTATACATGACTACTGGAAAAACTATTGCTTTAACTAGATGGACCTTTGACAGTAATGTCTCTGTTTTTCAATATGCTGTCTAGGTTTGTTATAGCTTTTCTTCACATACTGTTGAAACTTAGCTTGGAGAATTTTCAGCATTAATTTGCTAGTGTGTGAGATGACTGCAATTGTGCAGTAGTTTGAACATTCTTTGGTATTGCTTTTCTTTGGGATTGTAATGAAAACTGATCTTTTCCAGTCTTGTGGCCCCTGCTGAGTTTTCCAAATTTGTTGGCATATTGAGTGCAGCATTTTCACAGCATCATCTTTTAGGATTTGAAATAGCTCAACTGGAATTCTATCTACTCCATTAGCTTTGTTTGTAGTGATGCTTCCTTGGGCCCACTTGACTTTGCATTCCAGGATTTCTGGCTCTAGATGAGTGATTACACCATCGTGTTTATCTGGATCATTAAGATATTTTTTGTACAGTTCTTCTGTGTATTCTTGCCACCTCTTTTCTGCTTCTTTTAGGTCCATACCACTTCTGTCCTTTATTATGCCCATCTTTGCATGAAATGTTCTTCCAAACATTTAATTTATGCATGAAATATTCTTGGTATCTCTAATTTTCCTGAAGAGATCGCTAGTCTTTACCATTCTATTGTTTTCCTATATTTCTTTGCACTGGTCATTTAGGAAGACTTTCTTATCTCTCCTCTAAACATCTAATCTCACTTTATTTGCTATAATACCTACTAATCATCACAATGTATGTTGTTAATATGTTTGTTGTTAATATGTTTTTTATTTACTCTATAAGTATTCTTGATAGTGTCTTACTGTTTACTGAAGTATCAAGGAATAATGTGATTTGGGGATTTATATATATTTGTAACTTCATGTAGAAAGTAGAATGCCTTTCCTCTTAAATTTTCCAGAGTTATATTTAAGTGACTCCTAGGACAGAAAGAAGTTTATGTGCTAAGAACAAAAGGAATTAGCCTTCCAAAAATTAATAAAAGCTTTCTTGATGATATCATAACAATGACTAATTCATTTGTATATGAAAAAAGCAATAAATATATTCCAGTACCTGTGTTTAACTAATAAATACAAAGAAAAAAAAAAGAGATGACTAAAAACATAGCCAGTCTTCACTGGCTTGTTCCAAATTAATTTGCTCTCCATTTCAGAGGAATTGATGCTTTCAAGTGGTAGTCTGGAGAACTCATAAGAGTCCCTTGAACTGCAGGGAGATCAAACCAGCCAATTCTAAAGGACATCAGTCCTGAATATTCATTGGAAGGACTGATTTTGAATTTGAAGTGCTAATAACTTGGCCACCTGATATGAAGAGTCAACTCACAAGAAAAGACCCTTATAATGGGTAAGATTGAAGGCAAAGGAGAAGGGGGGGTTAGTAGAGAATGGGATGGTTAGATAGAAACATTGATTCAATGGACATGAATTTGAGCAAACTTTGGGAGATATGTGAAGGACAAGTGTGCCTGACATGCTGCTGTCCTTGGGGTTACAAAGAGTCAGAGACAACTTAGCAACTGAACAACAACAACATTTCAGAATCTCTCTGTAGGTAAGGTAGGCTATTACAATAAGGTACTAGTTGGTGTGGGTATGAGCTACAGGGTCTTCTTTCTCCTAAGGAAAGATAGGAAGCTTTCACAGATCTCTATGGGTCAACATGGTTGCTATGCATTGCTTAGTTTATCTCTATGAAGTGGTGCTATGACCTCTGAAATAATTTTGATGTGGAGTAAATTGCGTCCATTAGTTAAACACATTTCCTCAGGTCTAGTTTTTGTATTTTTATAAATGAAATAACTGCAAGTTTGGATATCCCAAAAGATAGATGTCAAGACAATTAAGATTTCATGACATTTATTGTGGGAAACACTTCTGAGTACAACGAAAGAGCAGGGACAGTCAAAGCAGGGCCTTTTGATCACAGTGCATCTGACCCTAAAATTGGAGAGAGGAAACGAAGGAGGACTGTGTATGGAGGCAAAGTCTCAGTCAGACTGATAGGAGTGCCCAGAACAAAGTTTTTAATCAGAGAATTGTTCTTTGCAGGGACTGCCCACCTCTAGCTTCCCTACTGTGCATAGTCATTGGTTGGGTGCAGTCAGGGGAGTGTGTATGCTCAGTTGTGTCTGACTCTTTGCCATCCCATGAACAACTCTAGCCCACCAGTTTCCTCTGTCTATGGAATTCTCCAGGCAAAAATACTGGGTCAGGTTGCTCCTTTCTACTCCAGGAGATCTTCCCAACCAAGGGACTGAATCTGAGTCTCTTGTGTCTCTTGCATTTTCAGGATTTTTTTTCACCACTTCACCACTTGGGAAGCCCACAGCCACAGGTAGGATGCTTTTATTGAAAATGCTCTGTTATATCTTGAAAGTGTGGCAGCTGCAGACTATCAGGTAGCAGGTTTCTTCACAGATTCATATTTTTAAAGAAAAAAAATTATTTTTAATTGGAGGATAATTACTTTACAATATTGTTTTGGTTTCTGCCATACATTGACATGAATCATCCACAGGTACACATATGCTGCCTCCATCTTGAACATCCCTCCCTCATCTTCCTTGTCCTACCCCTCTATGTTTTCACAGAACACTGGTTTGAGCTCCCTGCATTATACAAATTCCTACTGGCTATTTTACAAAAGGAGTACTTCAAGGCTGTATATTGTTACCCTGTTTATTTAACTTATATGCAGAATGCATCATGAGAAATGCTGGACTGGAAGAAACAAAAGCTGGAATCAAGATTGTCAGGAGAAATATCAAAATATCAATAACCTCAGATATGCAGATGACACCACCCTTATGCAGAAAGTGAAGAGGAACTAAAAAGCCTTTTGATGAAAGTGAAAGTGGAGAGTGACAAGTTGGCTTAAAGCTCAACATTCAGAAAACGAAGTTCATGGCATCTGGTCCCATCACTTCATGGGAAATAGATGAGGAAACAGTGCAAACAATGTCAGACTTTATTTTGGGGGGCTGGAAAATCACTGCAGATGGTGACTGCAGCCAGGAAATTCAGACACTTACTCCTTGGAAGGAAAGTTATGACCAACCTAGATAGTATATTGAAAAACAAACAAAGGTCCGTCTAGTCAAGGCTATGGTTTTTCCAGCGGTCATGTATGGATGTGAGAGCTGGACTGAAGAAAGCTGAGTGCCAAAGAATTGATATTTTTGAACTGTGGTGTTGGAAAAGACTCTTGAGAGCCCCTTGGACTGCCAGGAGATCCAACCAGTCCATTCTGAAAGAGATCAGTCCTGGGTGTTCTTTGGAAGGACTGCTGCTAAAGCGGAATCTCCAGTACTTTGGCCATCTCATGCGAAGAGTTGACTCATTGGAAAAGACTCTGATGTTGGGAGGGATTGGGGGCAGGGGGAGAAGGGGACGACAGAGGATGAGATGGCTGGATGGCATCACTAACTCAATGGACGTGAGTTTGAGTGAACTCCAGGAGTTGGTGATGGACAGGGAGGCCTGGCATGCTGCAATTCATGGGGTTGCAAAGAGTCGGACATGACTGAGCAACTGAACTGAACTGATTATATATGTTACCACACCACTCTCTCAATTCATCCCACATTCTCCTTTACCACTGTGTCTAAAAGTCTGTTCTCTGATTCTCATCTGATGAAAGTTCTCAGTGATCCACTTCTATGGCTGTCATAGGTAAGTTTCAAAACTTTTAATTTCTTCAACTTTTGCTATTGGTTAAAATTCCAAGGAAATCCTGATTTGGAAAGTCTTACCTCCCTCTGTATCTATAGTCTCTTTTAGAAACAGGAGTAAAAACCTGAAAGAAAAACAAAAAGTGTTTTCAGATTTTAAAATATACTTATGCTATGAAAATTTGAGAAATATTCTTTGTGGATTGTGACTGGTCCCAGTACTATACCTTCTCTACTACGAACCTGAAAACACTTAGGCTACAACTAATGCATCTCTACTTAATACCAATTGTTAAATGCTATTAAACTGTAACCCTAGCCTTGCACCCTCTGTATCCTTCTGATATTGCCCTATAACCTCTAAGAATTAAAACAGGAAACTCTTCCTGGGACAAAATTGAACTTTGACTAATATTCCTTGAGCTGTTTTATAAAATCCTTAGTCTTCTTCCTCTGTCAAATGTTCATGTTGGAATTGTATTCAACATCCCAAAATTTGAACAAAGACTCTGGCTTTCACTGATTTTTTTTTTCTCCACTCATAACCCACTATTGTACTAACTCCATGTCTTTGCTCATTCCTTCTTGTGTCCAGTTTCAAAATATTCCTTACATCCTTGGTTGCATTGTGAGTGGATAAAAGGCGCCTTCTTGAAGATGTCCTGGGATTTTATTGTTTAAGTCATCACAGTGTGAAAGTTATATTTCCAGATTATGGAGTGCCCCTAAATTGTACAGGTCATCAACTAGGACCTGGCTATGATTTGACACAATAACACACACTAAGGAGTCTTTTGTGACAACTCACTCCTCAAGCTGACTTAAAGCCAGTGGAACTTAGAACTAACTGTTGGTTTCATAGCTAAGTGATTAATGGAGAAAATGGTTTGTGGGTTTCTTCTAGAGGTACTTTAAATAGCTACAAACTTGTTGTTGTTGTTATTTAGTCAGTCAATCGTGTCTGACTCTTTGCAGCCCCATGGACTGTCCATAGCATTCTCCAGGCAAGAATACTGGAGTGGGTTGCTATTTTGTTCTTTAGGGTATATTCCTGACCCAGGAATATTCCTGAGATTGAACCCAGGTCTCCTGTATTACAATCAGATGCTTTACCATCTAAGCCACAAAGGAAGCCCCTATAAGCTTGTGGTTTCTATAAATTTAGTTTTGTGTGAGAAAAATCAGGTACAAACATATAATGGCATAGTTTGGAGATGATAAGATAGTTCAAAGAATGTTCCCTTATGCAACATCTGTATGTTCTGTTGTCTGATATTCTTTTGAAGAAGAATGTCTAAAACCCATAGTATTCTGTTATACTCATTTGTCATATGCATGCATATGAGAAGGAAAATTAGACATTATTTTAGGTTGTTTTAACCACTGACCCAGAACAGCTTGGAGGTAGGACCCCTGAGTTTTTGCATTAGCTTCATTAATAGTGTTCTGGGCTTTCATATTTTATCATAGAACAGAGTTTGTATCTGTTACAGAATTTCATTTACCAAATGGAACACAAAGTACTGGGGGCAGGATTCCAGAAATTGGGAAGGACCTGGCAAGATCACTTCAGGGATGCAGGTGTTGCTGTGGTAATAGACAGGTTGTTGGATGAGGAATTTAGAAAGCAGAACAAAATGAAATAGAAACCCTGTTACATGAACTAGAAGCAGATGGAAAGAGATTCAGGTTCAACAATTGGATTAGGAAATGCCAATGGAGTCTTGAATTTTAACAAGAATATTATTTTGGGGATGTTGTGAATGGAATAGAGAAGACTATATTGAAAAAAAAAAAACTGAAAAGGGGGAAAAATGGAAAGAAAGCCACAATGACTTCATCCTTCTAGGTTATATAACTAACTTATACAGACAGCTTGGGTGTTAGGAATTTTGCTAAGAACTTTACATCTGTCACCTTGTTGATTTGTCTAATCTACCTGGGTAGGTATGGTGTGTCCTACATCCCTCACTACTGCAAGTACCTCCCCAGTCTGTGGACACAAAGAGAATAACCTTCTTCATAGAAGGGAACTCATTCTTCCAGTAAGCTTATAGAAGTCACCATGTTCCCCTGCTCGAGCCTCCTAACAAGTTTTCAAAGTCCATTTCTAAGAGAATAAAACAGTTCATTTTTAAAATACACATTAAAAATTTTAAACAATTGTACATACATTAATTTTGCCATACTGCTTATTTAAATTCTATGTAGAGTACATCATGTGAAATGACAGGCTGGATAAATGAAAAGCTGAAATTAAGATTTCTGGGAGAAACATCAATCTTAGATATGCATTTAGTATTGTGTGAAACACTTGAGATCTCTCAAGAAAATTAGAGATATCAAGGGACTCTTTCATGAAAACATGGGCAAGATAAAGGACAGAAATCGTATGCACATAACAGAAGCAGAGAATACTAAGAAGACATGCTCAAGAATGCACAAAAGAACTGCACAAAAAAGTCTTAATGACCTGGATAACTGTAATGGTGTGATCACTCACCTAGAGCCAGACATCCTGGAGTGTGAAGTCAAGTGGGCTTTAGGAAGCATTACTGCAAACAAAGCTAGTGGAGGCAATGTAATTGCAGCTGAG
>SJYW01025724.1:87473-98902 GCA_006410735.1 Raphicerus campestris | reverse complement strand
TAAGATCTACTCTCTTAGTAAATTTCATTAGACACTACAGTGCCACCAACTATGGTTCACACTGTCCATTCGATCCTCAGACCTCAGTCATCTGAAACTTGTTTGTGCTCTTTGACACAACGTCTCCCCATATACCCCACCCCCAGGCCTCTAGCAATCACTGTTTTACTCTCTGTTTTTATGAGTTTATTTTTGTTTTGTTTTGTATTAAACATTTATTTATTTGGCTGCACCAGATCTTAGTTGCAGCTTGTGGGATCTGGTTCCCTGACCGGGGATTGAACTCAGACCCCCAGCATCGGGAGTGCGTGTGTATATATACCACACCTTCTTTATCTGTTCATCTATCGATGGACGCTTAGGTTGTTTCCTTACCTCGAGAAAATGATTCTTGGACTTTGATCCATCTGTTGCTGGACTTGTCTTCACTTCCATAGCATCACAGTTAGTCTGGGTAAATGTGTTTCTCACCAGATTATGACTCCCCTAGAAAAGGTTCAGAATGTCACTTCTCTTGAACGTCCACACCTGGGGTCAGCACAGAGCTACCCCGACCTTGGGGCAGACTGGCCAAAAGGTTAGACATAGCAGCATCCAAAGCCCATCCTGGCCATGTGACTCTGGGGAACCCAGTTTAATTCCAGGCGCTTGGCTTATGTATGAATGAAATGCGGATGGCAGCTTACCTTGTGTACTTATTGTCAAGATGAGAAACAACAGGGAGTTCCCTGGTGGTCCAGTGTTAGGACTCCAGGCTTCCATGTTAAAGGCCTGGGTTCAGTCCCTGGTTGGGGAACCAAGCTCCTGCAAGCTTCATGGCAAAAAAAAAAAAAAAAATTAATACAAAAGAAAGAAATGTTTTAATGAGAAAACACTTATGAGTGCTAATGGCTCATGCTGCTGGTGCTGCTGCTGAGTCGCTTCAGTCATGTCCGACTCTTAGCCACCCCATGGACTGCAGCCCACCAGGCTCCTCCGTCCATGGGACTTTCCAGGCAAGAGTACTGCAGTGGGGCGCCACTGCCTTCTCGAATGGCTCATAGTTAACAAGTATTATTCCTGGGGATGAGACGTTTACTGGGTGTTTGCCATCGGCCGGCCACTGTGCTAGCCCTCTCTGTAGGCACTGACCCACTCCTTCTCTCGAGCAACCAGTACAGCAGCCACAATTGCTCTCCTTGCTTTGATCAGGAAACCAAAGCTCAGGGAGATGACACAAATTCCTTCACGGGACTGGACAGTCCAGCTGCGGAGTGGCAGCTCCAGGTCTCGAAGCCAGGCCGTCTGGCTCCTGGTAAGTCTTCTGTGAAGCTGCCCAGTGCGTTCCTGGAGCCAGCCTGACTCTTGGCGCCGTTCTTCTCCCTCCAGACACCAGGATCGTCTTCGTGGCCGCCTTCAGCTGCCTCTCCCTCTTTCTCCTCTTCCTCGCGATCGTCTTCATCTACAGATGCACTCAGCAAGGTGAGCTCAGAGCATCACAGGTTTCACACTCTGAGGAAGGGGACTACAGTGAAGGGTTCTTTAGGGTGATACATTCCTCCTTGTTTTTTTTTTTTTTTAATAGATTCATCAGAGGAAGAATCCATCAAGAGGTAGCTACACTTGACAGACCTCACGCCCTGCGATAACTCCCAGTCCACTGCCCATCAGGGACTCTCAGGCCCAGCCCCACCTCTGTCAGCCCTATCCCCTCCCCCAGGTCTCCAGATCCATACTTAACACGTTTCTCTTTCTCAGAACCTGCCATTCCAAAGTGCACGAGCAGAGGGATGCAGGTAAGTGATCCAGGGTGAAACCACGAGGAACCTCGGGGTGGAAAGACTACAATCTGGCTCTTGCTGTCTGAGAACTGAGTTTTGTCTCCTTGTACTCATATGCAGATGCACCCACTCTGGAAAGGGTTTCTGAATCGGTGAGTTCTCCCCTGTGGAATAACCCAAGAGCTCATGTACCCCCAGAGGCTGGTCTGTCTGCCTCTTGGCTTAGCTCAAACGCTGGTTATACTCATGCGGCCATTTGAAATTGAGTTTAAAAACATCTGAGGAACCCATTAAAAGAGAGTGGATAGGAGGTTAACAGGGGCTTGGGGGGCGGGCGGATAGGGGACCTGGGAAGATGACATTTAAGGGAACAAACTTGCAACTTGTAGATGAATAAATTCTGGGAATCTAATGCGTGGCTTGGGGATTATAGTCAGCAATACTGTATCGTGCATCAAAGATGCTAGGAGGCTAGATTGTTCTCATCATGAGAAGGAAATGATAATCATGTGACAGGGTGGAGGTGTTACCAAGGCGTACACTAGATCAATATATCACATCAACATGCTGCTGCTGCTGCTGCTAAGTCACCCCAGTCGTGTCCAGCTCTGTGCGACTCCATGGACTGCAGCCCACCAGGCTCCCCCGTCCCTGGGATTCTCCAGGCAGGAGGACTGGAGTGGGCTGTCATTGCCCTTTCCACATGAGCATGATACACCTATATAACCTAGTGCTTTCCTTTTGGGCCAGCAGCTTGCAGAATCTTACTTGTCCGACCAGGTTATATATCAGCTACATCTCAGACAGACAAACAAAAACACGGGGGCTTTGAACTTCACAGCAGCTGGATTCCAGCTCCCAGCAGCCACTATTTATCACCGAGACGAATCACAAAACCCCCACGAGAGGGGATACATGTATATGGACAACTGGTTCACGTCACTGTGTGCCTGAAGCTAACACAACACCGTAAGCCAACTATACTCCAATAAGAAGTCAGCAAGCAAGACACAGCCCCACATAATTTGGACCCTTCCTTCCCTGGTGGCCCGGATGGTAGAGAATCTGTCCGCAGTGCAGGAGACCCGGGTTCAATCCCTGGGTCAGGAAGATGCCCTGGAGACGGGAAAGGCAACCCACTCCTCTCCATAGACAGAGGAGCATGGTGGGCTACAGCCCACGGGGTCACAGAGAGTCGGACATGACTGAGCGACTAACGCTTCTTCACTTCTTTCCTCCTGTGTCCAAGGGGAATCCAAGTCCCCAGTTAAAAGGCTGTGAGAGTCTAATGATGTCATAAACGTAAAGGGTTTATTGGTGTTTCTGGCAAATTTTAAGTGTCAAATGGGTGGCATGAAAGCANCCCAGCAGCCACTATTTATCACCGAGACGAATCACAAAACCCCCACGAGAGGGGATACATGTATATGGACAACTGGTTCACTTCACTGTGTGCCTGAAGCTAACACAACACCGTAAGCCAACTATACTCCAATAAGAATTCAGCAAGCAAGACACAACCCCACATAATTTGGACCCTTCCTTCCCTGGTGGCCCGGATGGTAGAGAATCTGTCCGCAGTGCAGGAGACCCAGGTTCAATCCCTGGGTCAGGAAGATGCCCTGGAGACGGGAAAGGCAACCCACTCCTCTCCATAGACAGAGGAGCATGGTGGGCTACAGCCCACGGGGTCACAGAGAGTCGGACATGACTGAGCGACTAACGCTTCTTCACTTCTTTCCTACTGTGTCCAAGGGGAATCCAAGTCCCCAGTTAAAAGGCTGTGAGAGTCTAATGATGTCATAAACGTAAAGGGTTTATTGGTGTTTCTGGCAAATTTTAAGTGTCAAATGGGTGGCATGAAAGCATCGTTTAACAAATATTAATCAGTTTACACCCATCAATTTCTTCTGTTTAAAATACTGCTTGGTAAAGGTGAAGGTGAAGTCGCTCCGTTGTGTCCGACTCTTTGCGACCCCGTGGACTGTAACCTACTAAGCTTCTCTGTCCATGGGATTCTCCAGGCAAGAATACTGGAGTTGATTGCCATTTCCTTCTCCAGGGGATCTTCCCGACCCAGGGATCGAACCCCGGGTCTCCCGCATTGGAGGCAGATGCTCTAACCTCTGCTTGTTGGGTGCATACTCAGTCCGTCAGCCATGTCCAACTCTTTGTGACCCCATGGGCTGTAGCCCACCAGGTTCCTCTCTCCATGGGATTTTCCAGGCAAAGAATACTGGAGGGCGTTGTCATTTCCTCCTCCAGGGGATCTTCCAGACCCTGGGATCGAACTGGCGTCTCCTGCATCACCTGCATTGCAGGTGGATTCTTTCCTGCTGAGCCACTGGGAAGCCCCCTAAAATACTGCTTATCTGTGATTTAATATTAGTGAGCGTTACAACATCTAAGAGCCATAGCAAGTAAAACTCATACCTTTTCCCACAGGGCACAGAGGTTCACTGGCTCATTCTTGAAGCCAAACCAAGTCAAATAAGAGCATTAGCAGGGAATTCCTTGGAGGTCCAGTGGTTAAGACTCTGTGCTTTCATTGCTGAGGGCCTAGGTTCAATATCTGGTCAGACAAGTAAGATTCTGCAAGCTACTGGCCAAAAACGAAAGCATTAGTAAAAGATTTAACACTGTTGCATTTAAAGCAATATTTAGGTGCATTGCATTCATTTAGACACATAGAAATATTAAGTTATGGAAAAGCATAGTTTATCACAAAATAAATGCCAGTGATTAAATCTGGGCTATTTTAAGTGTTGGCTTAATGACCTTGATTAGCACATTGTTGATAATTGTAATATTACCATAATGTAATGTGATGGGATGCCTCCATATAATAGAATACTATTCGGCAGTAAAAGAAAGAAGTTACAAACATAGGTGAGAAGTGACTGTCCCTCAAAAACAGTTTGCTAGGTGAAAAAAGTCAGATACAAAAAACGATATATAAAATTGTTCTATTTACATAAAATTTCCAGGAAAGGCAAATTAGTAGTTGCTTATGGCTGGGGTGGGGGGTGGAGGGCAGGGAGAGCAAGGCTTAACTGCAAACAAGCCCAGGGAACTTTTGGGGGGCGATGGATAGTCTCCCACTGTACAGTGGGGATGGTTGCATCGTTCTACAAATTCACTAAAAGTCATAGAACTGTACACTTATCCCAGGGGAATTTTATGGTATACACATTATATATCAGCAAAATTTTTTATTTTTTAAAACACAATACTATGTCATCAGTAGGTATGAGGAGGGCAATTCTTATTCTGAAAACCATACGTTTGCACTGATTTTTAATAAGCACAAGTTACCACTGATTGCTGGTATCCTGTTATGAGAGTCGAAAGCATGGCCATCCCAGAATGTGCTGGGAGCTCCCTGCAATGAGGGCCACAGTCTGCAGCTGTACTGGGCCATGCATGTCACAGCCTCCGGCTGCATCTGAAATGCATCTGCCGAGACTGAGGGCCTCAGGTGGAATTTAGTTGACATTTGTCTGAAGTCGAATGGCCACGTGTGGCTCGTGGCTACCCTACTGCACAGCTCAGCTCTACAAGCCTGTCTCTCTTCTCCCCAAAGCTTGACGAGCCTGAGGGGGTGACCTACGCCCAGCTAAACACCACCGCACTGTCCAGGGCAGCTTCTGTCCCCGCCGAAGAGACCCCAAGTTCTTGTGACTACACAACGGTGAAGGTGTAGGACTGAGAGAAGAGCTTTTCTCTGGGAGGGAGAGTATGGATTAACATGGCCAGGATGGTCGGACTTGGGAAAATCCAGGTGACTCTNGATGGACATGCGTTTGGGTAAACTCCGGGAGTTGGTGATAGATAAGGAGGGCTGGCGTGCTATGATTCCCAGGGTTGCAAAGAGTCAGACACGACTGAGCAACTGAACTGAACTGAACTGAACTGAACTGATGCACAGGTAAGTAACGTAGAATCTCTGTTAATCCCTAAAGACACATGGCGAGAGCTGGGTAGATTTTCACTAAGTTAGTGGTATGACTTTTGAGAGTTATGACGACAAAAGCGTTGCAGGCTTACGTGTCAGGAACACACTGAAAAGACGTGGGGTGCCCGCAAGGAACGTGCACCTCATCCTCCTGGGAGCCTGAGACGAAGAGACACGTGGTCCCCACATGCTCAGAGGGCTGTGCTGAGTCCAGAGAAGGAAACGTGGAGAAGAGCTCTGGTCAGACCTGCAGCCGCCGAGGAGCGTCTGTCTGCAGGGTGGGGCGTAGGGAAAACGGACACGGCCCGACGGAGCGGAACTGCAGGCAAAGCCCGGCGACGAGACTCGGCTCACGTGGAGCCCCTCACCTGGACCAGGCGGCCCCTCACCTGGGAAGGGTGGGAGGCCTGGACCGCTCGCGGTCAGCCTGCGAGTGATGAGGCATGCTGTCTGCTGAGCAGACCCTGGAGAGTTTGGTGGGGGGGCAGCCAGGTCAGGGGTCTGAGGGCGGCCGTGAGCAGAGATGGTGACAGGCATTCAGCACAGTCTCTGTTCCAGGCACCGAGAGGCGCTTAATTCTTCCAGAATTCCAGGGCAGTAAATACTATCGTCATTGCTTTGCAGATGATGGAATTAAGCCACAGAGAAAGTGAAGGGAAAGCTACTCAGGACGCTGCGGGCTGGGCTGAGCCGAGGTGGGGAGCCCAGGGGACCACAGTGGCGGGCCGGCGCTCGGGGCCACACTCCTTGCTGCGTCTGAGAGAATGTGTTAGAATTTTTTCACACTGGCTACCGACTTTTTCTAAGAAGTGACACTTGAGTATTAACTTATTTCCTGCATGCGTTGGAGTGGTAGCAGACCCCTGCGCCGAGAAAATAGACGCGTACTGCTCTAGGTTTGAAGGGACCTCCTCGTTTCTTCCGGCAGCTCCTCACTTGTCTAATTGACACGTTTTACTGTTTTGAATCTGCGTGTGCCCCTCCTGCTATCTGGCCAGGCTTTTGTCTTTTGAAACATCCTACCTGTGCTCAGGCCCTGAAATCCCTGCTGCTGCTGCTGCTGCTGCTGCTGCTGCTGCTGCTGCTGCTGCTGCTGAGCCGCTTCAGTCGTGTCCGACTCTGTGCGACCCCCTAGACGGCAGCCCACCAGGCTCCCCCGTCCCTGGGATTCTCCAGGCAAGAACGCTGGAGTGGGCTGCCATCTCCTTCTCCGATGCATGAAAGTGAAAAGGGAAAGTCCCTGCCAACACAAAACACAGCCACACGGAAGCAGGAGGGAGCGGACTCGAGGCGAGCGCAGGGGGACGCTTAATGGAGCAGCCTGAGGCCGCCAGCACCCTGAGGCGGGAGCCAGGCTGAAACGGGGAAGTGCAGACAGATGGCTGAGGGGGACTAGGGCGGGTGCACACCCCCTAAGCTGCTGCAGTGAAGTAACTGGGGACGGCCACGCCGCGGGGACCTAGAAAGCAGGGCGATGAGGATGGGGAACCTGTGGCCCGGCCCTGGAGTGAGGGCTCAGCAAGTCAGTCCCCAATTCCAGAAGAGAGAAGGATGCTTCTGGAAGCATTGTTATGCCAGTGGGGCTGTCCTGGTCCTGGAAAACCCCACCAGGCTGAGCAGGCGTCAGACTCTCCGCAGCTAGGGGAGGGCGCCCCTCAGCAGAGGTGGAAGGCGCCCCTCAGCAGAGGTGTGGGGTTAGCCCAGGACAGGGAGGGCGCCCCTCAGCAGAGGTGTAAGGTTAGCCCAGGACAGGGAGTGAGTGGGTGAAGAGAGTAAACACGCCCCGAGGGCCTCAGCGCTGCCATGCGGTTTGCAAAGACCCACTGGTGACGCCTAGGCTCTGCTGAGTTTGAAAAGCAGGACATAAAGAATTTCTAATTAGTTCACTTGCGTTTTGGCAAATATGCCTTTATTCATCAGAAGCATGTGGTTTGTGCAGCTTAAGTGATTTTTGCGCAAATGTTGTGACTAAAATGACACAGAAATCACCGTGAAACACTTGACAGACTGCAGACATGGCTTGCTGCACATCTACCTTCCATTTTACAGAAACATGTTGAAATCTTTTTTAAATGCTGTGAGGTTGTTGTATGGACTTCCTGGCTAAAAATACAAAAGTGAAAACCCAGTTAGTATCTGCATTGTTCTGCCTTAAAAATCAATGGAAGAGCCCACCAGAATGTTTTTTCAATTGAAACATGACTAATATTTATTCTGCCAACAATAAATTAATATTAGCTTTACTTTTTTAATATTTAGATTGGAGAGGCCCAGAACCTGATTTGCAGTCCCCTGGGAGCACCGTGAGGGAGCACCCTTTGATTCTTTTACTCAGAACTCATGGCTGGCCGAGGGCTGATTGTTTTTACTCCCTGCTTCTAGTTTAAAAACTATTGTGCTTTCATTGAAAATTTGTGATTCCAGTTTAAAATAGAGACACTGAACCAAAGCTTAGCGAGAATCCACGGCTGCGAGGAAACTGCGGGTAGCAGCTGTTCCCTCTCCTACACACAGATTTCGCTTAGAAAGATGGAGCGTGGAAGGCACCACACGGTCAATCCGCTTGGGCTTCCTTAACGAAACTCCACAGACCGGGCAACACTCATTTCTCCCCGTTCTGGGGACTGGATGACCAAGGTGCCAGCTAGGCCGGTTCCCCGTCAGAGCAGGGCAGCAGTTTCCAACTTCTCGCCGTGTCCTCACATGGGTGAGGGCAGCTGGGTCTCCTCTGCCCTTATGGCCTCACTTAACTTTTGCTCATAGGCACCCCCCATGCACGTTCAGGGACCTGGGGCTCAAGGCTTCAACAAAGGGTTTTGGGGTCACATCCACTCTGCAACGCTATACATTCTGTTTTATAAGTGATTTATTAGCAATATAATGTGAATGACACTACATGTCATGAAACCATACCATTTGTAGTGACTACCTGGTGTTACTGTGCATGAAAAATCATTTTTTTAACTAACTCTTCTTATTTCCAACTATGTTTTTCAAATAAACCCAATATTTCAAAGCACTGTTATAGGTAAATCTTTCTGTTTATCATTAATTACTCAGCCATTATTATTATTCAGTATTACACATTAAAAGATACTTGCTCCTTGGAAGAAAAGCTATGACTAACCTAGACAGCATATTAAAAAGCAAAGACATTATTTTGCCCACAAAGGTCTATCTTGTCAAGGCTATGGTTTTTCCAGTGGTCATGTATGGATGTGAGAGTTGCACTATAAAGAAAGCTGAGCACAGAAGAATTGATGCTTTCGAACTGTGGTGTTAGAGAAGACTCTTGAGAGTCCCTTGTACTGCAAGGAGATTCAACCAGTCCATCCTTAAGGGGATCAGTCCAGGGTGTTTATTGGAAGGACTGATGCTGAAGCTGAAACTCTAATACTTTGGCCACCTGATGAGAAGAGCTGAGTCATTTGAAAAGACCCTGATGCTGGGAAAGATTGAAGGCGGGAGGAGAAGGGGATGACAGAGGATGAGATGGTTGGATGGCATCACCGACTCGATGGACATGGGTTTGGGTAAACTTCAGGAGTTGATGATGGACAGGGAGGCCTGGCGTGCTGCGGTTCATGGGATCGCAAAGAGTCGGACACGACTGAGCGACTGAACTGAACTGATGATACATGTATTGCATAATTTATTAATGAAAAATGAGAATGTTTTTACATTTGTAATATATATTAGACTTCCAGCAGTGTGCCTAGGACGGCCTCTGCCAACAGCTATTAATCAACAACGATTACATGTATTTTTTAATAACTTTATGTATAATGGCCTGCCATTGTATCTGATATCTGAGATTACCTATGATAATGTAGTTTTTCATGCTTACTGGTTATTTATATTTCTTCTTTGATGAAGTGTCTCTTTATCTCTTTGAGAATTTTTTACAACTAAAAATATTCAATTTGTATTGCAATTTAATAAGTTACATGAAAATAATTAAACACAATACCTAAGTGGGGTTTATCCCAGGAACACAAGCTTGGTTTAGCACCCCAGACTCAGCCAGCACAGCACACTGCAGGGCTGAGTACAGTGCAGAAGACGTGGCCTTTCCGTGGACTGAAAACCGAGCGTCTCCAGATGCGGGAGCACCCCTCGAGGCTGCGCTCGCTGAACCCTCCTATGACTGCTGCAGCCTAGCCGCCTGGGTCAGGACTTTCAGCAGCTGCCTTTGTGGGCGGGGGTTGGCATCTCCCTCAAAGGAGCCTCGGGCCATGCCTGTGGGGCTCAAGGTGAGTCTCCTTGCTTGAATTCAGGATGGGTGGCGACCGAAGCTGCCCAAGGAGCAACTGGTGGTCTGTGGCTGTTGGCTGTTTGTCTCCAGAGGTGCTGAACCCAGTTCTGGAGCATCCAGGGGCAAGGCTGAAAGCCGTGCGCCCACAGCCCGCCGGGGCTGCTCAGTGAGGGCGAGCAAACGCCACCCCATGCCAGCGGACATTCGCACCAGGAGCAGCGTCCACTGCGTCCCTCCAGACACGAGCCGCTGCCGCCAGTGCAGACGGGAGCCATGGGGGCGAGGGACACGCCCGTGGTGTGAAGGGCACAGAAACAGGTGACTCAAGCGTGCCTCACATCCGTTTCCCTTAAACCCAGAGAAACGCCGGTCACCCGCGAGAAGGCCCCGACCCTGAACATGCTGGTGTCGGAGAGGACGAGTCCTAGAAATGGGAGGAGGCTGGAGCCTGTCCCCAGAGTCCCCCTCATAACATGAAGGAAGGAGGCAGGGAGCGAGGGAGGAAGGGAGGGCGTGAGACCTGGGCACACGGGTGAAGGAGGAAGCGGTCTGCACTTCGAGCCGCCTGAGAAGCCAGGGGCCACACACAGACATGCATGTGGTGATCTAATATGTAATATAGGGCTTCCCTGGTGGTTCAGTGGTGAAGAATCCTCCTGCCAACACAGGGGACTCAGGTTCCATCCCTGGGTCAGGAAGGTCCCCTGGAGAAGGAAACGACAACCCACTCCAGTGTTCTTGCCTGGAGAATCCCATAACAGAGGGACCTGGCGGGCTACCATCCCTGGGGTCACAAAGACTCGGGCACAACTTAGGAACTAGACAATAACAGTATATAATATACCGTATATAACAAAGAAAGATTAAAAAGGCTGAGTGGCTTTTGTGGCCTTTAAACAGAATTTCATGAAAAACTTAAAATCTAAAACTCCTAGAGGAAAACATAGGCAAAACACTCTCTGACATAAATCATAGCAGTATCCTCTGTGACCCACCTCCCAGAGTAATGGAAATAAAAGCAAAAATAAACAAATGGTACCTAATTAAACTTAAAAGCTTTTGCATAACTAAGGAAACTATAAGCCAGGTGAAAAGACGGCTTTCAGAATGGGAGAAAATAATAGCAAATGAAGCAACTGACAGAGAATTAATCTCAAACATATACAAGCACCTTCTGCAGCTCCATTCCAGAAAAATAAACGACCCAATCAAAAAATGCGCCGAAGAACTAAACAGAGATTTCTCCAAAGAAGACATACAGATGGCTAGCAGACACGAAAAGATGCTCAACTTCACCCATTATCAGAGAAATGCAAATCAAAACCACAATAAGGTACCCTCTCCCGTGGGTCAGAATGGCTGCAATCCAGAAGTCTACAAGCAGTAAACGCTGGAGAGGGTGTGGAGAAAAGGGAACCCTCTTACACTGTTGGTGGGAATGCAAACTAGTACAGCCACT